>BJFM01001949.1:57558-86258 GCA_016586285.1 Arothron firmamentum | reverse complement strand
AGAGAGAGAGAGAGAGAGCGAGAGAGAGAGAGCGAGAGAGAGAGAGAGAGAGAGAGAGAGAGAGAGAATCTATGTGGGAATGGGCCCATGCTGAGGGGATGAGCACGCTTTCATTTGTGGGCATCTCATTTAATGTGTTTTCATTTGACGACATTGTTCATTAACCCCCTAATATAAATTTAATCTATTGTAACCCTTTGGTAAAGATTAGAAGAGAGTATCAATTTCTATAACGGCCAAATAATGGTGTTTAGCATGCATTTCTTCTTCCATTTAATCGGCATACAACTCGTTTATATTCTATATTAGATTTCATGTTCATAACAAATCGCGGACGCAGCAACATTTTCCAAAAATAAGCCTAAAATAAATGTCATTTATGTTTAGAATGACTGTAGTTTGCTGAATGTAATTTTATTAACTTTAGTGTTGGTATTGGTTGAATTGCAGTTACAATTACACTCATCCATGTGTCTTAACTTCATATAGTTCTTTTTGTCAGGCACGAAGTGGACTCTTACGACAAAGTAATGAATAAAAAACATCCCATCTATGCATGGATCAGTGATTTATAACACTGCACGTGGACTTCTGTTTACTAAACTGCCACCTGAAGAATAAAATGCCATTTGTATGGTAAAGTGTGGCACTGTAATTGCACTTCATTTTCAGAGACGTACTCTACCTCAAACAGAGACCGATACAATCTCATCTCCTAGAATGCAAAAGAGCTGATGGTTACTGCACATGCGCATGCATTTCCAGTGCATGTAGTGGGAATACTAAATAGGGGTAGTAAAAAAGCCCTGCAGCCACTGTCAAAATTATCTTTTCCAGCGCGTCCCTGTAGCACTGCGGGCTGGACTCGGAGCCGTGGCCTGATGCACAAACTACCAGCCAAACTTCAGATCAACTCTGTCCTCACATCACCGCAAAGCTCATTTATTCCAAATAAACCAGAGGCACAAGCCCATGCACAGGCTCAACGGATGCTACAAACCAGTGGTAAAGACATAGAAAAGACATAATTGGTCCTTTCATTATTTGTTACTTTACAGCCAATATCTAACATACGGCAAATGTACCCAGAGGGACTTATCCCGCGTGAAACAAAGGTAAGGTCCAAATTGTACAAAAAGACATCAAATATGTTTAAAAAAGGATTGCAATGTTCCATTCTGGAGATAAATTTCACACCAACATTTAATCGGTTCTTCCTTGGCCCATTTTCCAGCCTCCCACCAAGACCCTGTTGAAATCTATTAAGCCGGTTTTCTATAATCCTGCTCACAAACAGACAAATGTGATCCAAAACCTCCTTGGCAGCGTTGATGAGTGGAATCAACAGTCATGAATTAAGACTTAACAAATCTGTTATGACAGTGGCTTTGAATTTTTCAAACCCTCGATTTCTGAATCAGTTGCCTGGATACTGCTTGAATTGTTTAGATTCATTTATCCCATCTTTCGGACCCACGATGTACAATTCTGTAAGTTAAGCATATTAGAAAGCAGCGTACTTGTATTTTCGTCTGTAAAAAAAAAACCCACCTTTTTATTTCAGAAAAATGGCAGGAAATATGTAAATAATATATATCAAATAATTAAACGCACACAACAGATCCGTCTGTTATATTCATATATATACATACCCTAAAAATTAAGCCATGTTTATAAATGGAGAAAGTCTAAAAATAAACATTAAGTTATCATGAGTTATATAGGGCTTCTGCCAACTGAGTCATCCCTGAACTCCATGTTTATCTGGTGAGTCACTTCTGTTTTTTTCTCATATATGTTATCTGTTTCTCTCTGTTAATTATTGTACTTTACATCAGTAACACAGAGGATTAAGCATGAAAAAGAGATCATTATTCTAATACTTCACAAAAAATGAAATTTTCCCTAAAAACTTACATCTATAAGTGTATTTCTTGATCTGACTGTTCTTTGCTTTTGGCTCTGTCAAGTAACTCTTTTTGACCAATTAAATGTGGCTGTTTAAAGCACAGAAACTCTGGACATCGACTGACATTGTGGCATTTCAGCTAAAGGAGGTAAGCTCCTGGCATCAGCCTGCAAGAACATTTTTTACCGACTGGAACTTTTCACCATATCTTGTGGAAAAGTCTGTGATTAGGCTTTTGTTGCCTGTAGAACACAAACAAGGGAAAAATTGCTATACTTATTTTTTTTAAGTGTTATTCATATCTACTGTGGTATGAGTCACAGGCAGCAGGTACAAACTGCTTCTGCTTGGACCCCTTTATTTCAAATCAGCACACCTTTATAAACCCAGCACTTTCTCCCATTTGAGTCGAGGAGCATTAAGGTCTGTCAAAATGTGCAAATGTGCTATTTCATTCAGTCTTCGACCACATATCAAAGTCTGTTTTTGAGTTCTGTTTAGAATAATAATGAAGTCTGATTGAAGTCTGATCATTATTATTACTGTATGGGTGTATGTCAACAAGTGTGATTTGGAATCATCTTTGAGTGGATCTGCAGGTAATCTTGTGCCTTTGTTCACATTCATACTGACTTTAAATATGAGGGGAAAAGAAGTAAACTCTGCATGACAATGACTGCAGTATTATTACCCTGGGATCTGATTGAGATGCAAATATGAACATCAGGCCTGCTCTTAAATGTAGCACAGCCTCTAGGTAGTGCACACAAACATGAACTTAAAGCACACAGGTTGAGCGCTGTCATTCAGATGTATTCAAGCCAATCGGCATGTGATGGGATTAATGACTCTGCCCTTGAAAAGTCAGTTGAAAAGCCCGCTTTGATCTGGTAGCATTCGAGGACCACACACGGTTCACGGTTGCCACGGGACCCTGAAAAATAGCTTACATATATATACATTTTAATGTTTGCATCGAAATTGTTTTTCTAAACAGCCTCCAAAACAAAATACGGTCAAAAATATGTTGCATAGCATCTGACATTCATTGCATTGACCCTTAAAATTGCTAAAAAGAAAATAAATGGTCAATTAAAATTTATAGAAAAAGTGTGTTATAGTCATTTTGTCACCTGCTGCTGGTGCTTATCAAGAATAGACAGAATTCATGTTGTGGTCTTGTATAGTCAATAGTTACAAAATCTCTAAAATTGAAATTCTGTTATTAAAGCTTCGAGATTTGTATTTTTACCAATACACTTTGCAGTGATGCCTCCTGTTTTTGGATTTTACATAAAATGTGAAATTTTAAAAGTGAGGCACCAAGAGTACCTAAAGATACATAATTTCATGTAATACCAACTCATTAGGCCTTATTTATTACACGCCAGTGTCAGGACACCAGCTTTTCAATCTGGGATAATGACATGTCGCATCATTTGTTCGGACTTGTTTCTTCTCACTGATACCTCAGGCTGTAATATATACTGTATGTCTACTAAAGTCTCCAGGGAAATCAATACTTCAATACATTTTATAAGATTGCCCACACATCAGTGACTGTAGCCACAGTTGACTTTGGCGTTGACAGGAATAGGCATTCAATGGAGACCAAAGTTTCAAAGTTTCTAACAAACTTCATCTCGCTAAGAAGAGGGGCTTGCTCATTTACAGAATGTGTGCTGACAGCAAAACCGTTTTGAGTGACAGCAACGTCCCCTCTTCTGTACTGTCACATCTAATTTGAGTCGCTGACCTTGGACCCTCGTGGTCCTGAGTCTGTGACTGTTGGAGAAATCTTCATGCAAATTCAGGATGAATAATATTAAAACTGTAATGTTTAACAATAATAATGTTTGCTATGCAGGCACTGAGAGAGAGAGAGAGAGAGAGAGAGAGAGAGAGAGAGAGAGAGAGAGAGAGAAACAAAAGTATTAGCAGCCTTGTGCTGATTTTATTCAGCGGCTGTGTTAATGGAAGAAAACTGATGCACACATGGTTAGGGTATCGGTTGTTGCCTACGAGTTTGCTGCTAATGAGGGAGAGGTATTCATGCTGTTTAGGGGAAAATAAACCGGCGGTCAAATCTGAGCCAGAAATAAACAGTGTGTTCAGAGGCACATTAATAAAGCAAGGTGAAAATATGGTGCGTACCAGCCTGTATTTAGATGTCTTGTGAGACTGGCCACAGCTTAGCATTCAAATCTACAAAATTTGGCACAAAATTAATTGTTTTTCATTCATTATATGACTGTGTAAATGCATTTCCTATTATCTTTTTTGACTGATGGTCTGTTATTTTCTATTTTTAAGTTGGGATGTTTGGTGGTAAATGTCGCTATCGCTATCAGCACGTTTGCACACTGGCTGGCTGAGCACTTACACCGACCAATACCTTTTTTTTATTAAATCTCTATTGACATTGTCCCATTCTCTGTTATGCTCCAGGGGGTGCTTTAGGTGTCTACCTCAATCAACCTATCCTGTGGTCCGAGAAAATTCTTTTTACAGCGACATAGACTGAAGTTGTCACCAGTTTGAGCAAACAGATCTCTCCTGCACCGGCACAGGAACTTAACACCAGTTATTCTTCCAAACTGGCCTTGGCTGGATAAGAGGCCATGTCTGCGACAGAGCACCTCTGCTTTCAGCTGATAGGGAGGCGAGGATTACTACCATCCAAACACCTGGCCTCTCATTGTTGGCAGAGCAGCTATAAATCAGCTGAGGTCCCTGTTTACCCTCTCCCTCACTTTCATTCCCGTCTTATACAGCCATTCACTTTAGATTGGTGTATTGAGTTTGCACTTGGATTGAACCTATTAAGGATGGCTTCGATCTGAAAGTGTCCAGTGTTCTATTTTCTCTGTTGTAGACTTCGTTATATACAGAAATTGCAGCAGATAATGAGGAGTTGCTCTCCATTAACAGTACAGTATTTTTCTTCATGAAGTTTTTTGTGTTTTAATAAGTTCAACTCGTTACCCATCATAATATTTTATTTCCTGTTCAAGAATAAGGAGTTGCTGCAGGCTATTCTTCCTCACACTGCTTAGATAAAACATTGCTTTTGTCATTCACCTTTCATCTTCTCTGATATATGGATGGTTTAATAGCTTGAAGGGGAAAAGATTGTGTTTTTTGTCGGGGAGGTTTTCTTTTTCTTTTCAATTTTCCTCACTTTTTCAATGCTTTCACTGTACCAGATCTCCCACTTGTTGCTGTACGATGGTTGAAAGTACTGAAGTACACTCTCCATATACCATTACTGTGCATGTTGAGTTTGGACTGGGGTTGCATGCAGAGACACATATTGATTCTGCAGTACTTAAGTGGTTTGATCATTGTGTACCCTCTAAGTTTAATAGCAGCTTCTTTTGATTTTGTTGGTATAGATAAATGTGTGATATCTGCCCTCAAAAACGTTTGGCCGTAATAGTGGTTCGATTCCTATTTGTACATTAACACTAACACTTGGACACAAATACAGCCTGTACTCCTCCGCTCCATAAACTCTGTCTCCCCTCAGGCTTTTTTCTTTAAAAGGTTTTAACGTAATCAATGTACAATTTTGTTTATTGTCAGATTTGGACCCCCCTAAGTTTGTTTCATGCATAAAATATATTCATGACACCTTCTGTGGTGTTTTTTGAATGTCACACGAGAAAAATTCACCATTGGGATATTATATTAAGCAGAAATTCTTTTTTTTTTTAAATTCATACTGTTCAAAGCTCAAAAATTGATTAAAAAAAAAATTTAAAAAGTAGGGTGAACCACTCCGCACTGTCACGACAAAGCAAAGCAAACATCTGCGTGTCTAAAATTTTTATTCATTTATTTTTTGTTAGTCTGGAGCTGGCACGTATACAGGATTTTAAAACCCAGACACATGTTCCAAGGGCCAAGGATTTATAATGTCACACTGAGATTGTTCTGGGGAAATGTGCTGGGGGAGTACTGACATGTACTTTCGCTCTTGGCTCTGGTCTAAGATGTCTATACTCCAGTCCTGAGGAGTGAAAAGATTCATCCAGGTTTATTTATGATACACATCAGTGAACGCTTTCTTGTCAAGAAATGCAACCACTTCTGCACTTCACATTTGTGCATCTTTTATTTCAAAGTTACACACAGAACAATTTCCTACAGCCACAACATCTCGGTGGGTGCTGGAATCTGTCTGAGAGGTAGGAGTCCAGGGTGCATTCCGGGGCCTGAACTGATCACCAAGTTATCCTGGGACCCACTTATATGCACTTACATCAACCTAATATGCAGGTGTGTGAGAGGAAACTGGTAGAAACCACACACATCAGGTGAACCTATTAAGTCTGAATCCTGGCTCTGCCCACTTGGATCCTTATTGTCTCAGCCTATTATCCTCTACTTCCTGTGTTCTCATAATCAAACTGACAGTTGATAAATGAACTGCTTTCAGTGTCGCCAAAAACAGAACGTACAAATGGAACATAAGACATCAGATATACAACATGCTCCCCCCCTCCATTGTCTAAAGGAAGCAGAGTTTTCAATGGAACAAGAGGTGCTTGAATTGTAAAACATCTATCTAATTGAAAATAATAAATCACAACAGAAATGCTAATAGATGCAGCTACATTAAGACACTTAATGTCCAAATACGGCGCTTAATGCAGCAGTCTGAGCACTTCACGGCCACGGTAAGGGTAAATCGATAAAAGCTGCATTTATAATTAAAGAAAGCATGCAGCAACTGTAGATCGGAGGTGATGCAATGACTGGGTGAAGGAGAGTACACTTAAACCCACCCAGACAAACCTCTCACCACTACGTTCATTCCTCACGACGGGTGAGGCTCTTCTCACTTTAGTTGAAGCCTCACTCATGTGGAATACAAAACTTCTTGTGCTCAAAATACAATATTAGCAGCTTTTGCAGTTTTAGTTTTTTTTTTTTTTTTTTTTTTAATTACGTAGTGATCACTGTACTCGTGCAGTGCTGCATGGGCGCATTGTCATGTATATAAACATTAAAATAAATTCTAAATGATAAAAATAACTGGCCTTTACATTGCAGCAGAAAGCGCATCTGGCTGTCAGGCCATGAGCAATCAGGAGGTCCTCATGAAGGTCGGCTCACGTGTCCTTGTGGCCTCCAAAGCCAGTCCTGAGGCGAATCTCACAGTTCTGAATGGAATTTTCTACCGTTCAAGGCTGTCAAATGCACTTTGCCAATCAATATGACTCCAGGCGCAAATGTATGTCACATATGAAAAAAAGTAAGAGCAAATACGAATGCATATTAGGGAGTGCCTTAGCGCACTCAAAGTCTCAGTAACACTAAAGAGGAAATCCCACATGTCAAAGGTGAAGTCCTTTAGTGCGCATGCCAGTTTCCATCGGTTTTCAAACATGAATGCACCTTAAATGTGATTGAATGCTTCTGGTGCATGTTGTGTAGGTTTTGGCTCAAGGATCAAATACTTGTATTTTGGACAAGTTCCCCCTCTGATTTCAACTTGGAACCAGGTTAACTCGTTCCACATAATGGACAACAAGTTTAGCTAGGCACAGCTGAAACGCTTTGGCCCCAGTTCACACTTGGCAGTGAAAAGAAGAATATTTGGACTGAGGAATCCATAAACTGGTGGCACATTGTGTGTGCATTCATGCATCGACTGAGAGAGGACACAAAAGCATTGATGGGTCTCCAAGTCCAACACACACATAACACACATAATAGTGAGCTACAAAAGGTAAGTTAGTCATCGATTTCAGTGTTGCACAACATGATATTGATCTACCCTGAACGGCTTCAGTCTCAATAACTCCAGTGTAAATACATCACATATCAAACAGCACACTTTAGATGTGGGAAACCTGTAGGTGTAATTAGTTTAATACCCTTATCCCATGAAGTTTTCCCAGGATTGTTTACTCCAATTATTTTTATCGCAGATCTTTCAAATCAATGAGGAATTTAAAATCGCCAGCATGCTTCCAGGACATAGTAGAATACGGTTCAGATAGGCATGGAAAATAAGAGTGGAGGTCACGACTCTGAACAACCGACTCATTCTAATGGTAAATGCACTTTAATGAGAAGTGCTCGTTAAGGTAGGTGGTACTAATAAAAGAGGAAAGAAAGGATGGAGAAGTCAAGGTTCACGTGTGCGTCTTGATCTTTGTTCTTCATTACCGCAGTGGTAGAGGCTTCTTTGCTAGAACTGTGCTCCAGGCACAAAGAGGAGACTCATTTCTGCCTATTTAACATGTCCTCTTTGGCTAAACTGTGTTTTTGTGGTGGAAAAATGTTGCCTTTGAAAGAAATCCTCCTTTGCTGGATGAAAACAAAGGTCCGTGGATGCCAGAATGTTTCTTCACTACGATTTTAAAAAGAAGCCCAGAATAAAAACAATCAAAAAGCAGTTTTCATTTTTAGAATGTGATTTTTTAAATAATAGAACTTGTTAGGTTATTTGTAAATCATATCATTAACAACAAATTGAGTAGCCCAGAGTAATTATGCACAGCTGCCTTCACGGGTAGCTAATTCATGTATGCTGTTGTGTATATTTTCTGTGGGCTCCTCGTGTTTTTTGGGGGTTTTTTTCCCCTGCACTGCTGATGATGGGTGAAGAAACACTACACCCAGCTACATCTTCACACGTGATAATTTCCAAGTCTACAGTCTGCAATCTGTGAAGGCACAACAAGATGGGGGTTTGCAGAGTAAACACAACTGTAGCACAGCTGGCTTTTAAAGAACACGGGAGAAGACACGCTGGCTGGTTTCATTCATCTTCATCTAACACACAACTATAAATGAGGGATGAAATACAGGCTAATTACCCAGAGTGTCTTCCTGTGCACATGTATTCGTACCTGTGTCTCATGCAGAAATGTGTATTTCTACAGTATAATCAAGACTGCCATTTATGCACATTGTATTTTTTTATACAACACACAGGAGAAGATTTGTTTAATATTAGTTTCAAATTATTCTTTATCAAGTTCACCTCTGCACTGAACCCATCTCAGAAGAGCAGCTTATTTAACTCCATGTTTTGTTCCAAGACATAAATCAGCATGTATGAAATGCATTTGCATTATTTATTTTGTTACTGCCAGTTATCATATTTAGAAGTACAAACAAATCTATGAAATTTATAAACCGAATTTATATTTAAATTTAGGATGTGTGTGTGTGTGTGTGTGTGTGTGTGTGCGTGCGTGTGCGTGTGCGTGTGTGTGTGTGTGTGTGTGTGTGTGTGTGTGTGTGTGTGTGTGTGTGTGTGTGTGTGTGTGTGTGTGTGTGTGTGTGTGTGTGTGTGTGTGTGTGTGTCCATCCAAACCAAAAATGCATTTTCCAGTACTACCAGTACTATTGCACACAAACTGCTTATCAAATTGTGTTGCAGTCAGCACCAACTCTGTCAGACTACAGTAGTGGATTTATTAAAACAAGCTCAGGCAAAAACAGTGTCGGGCTGCACTTGACATTTGTTTTCAAGTTTGTATTTTATAAAGGGTACTCTTACCCTCCTACACCAGTGCTCCCACAACTCTGCCAAACTGGTGGTGTACTGTCTGCTGTTGTGTTTGCAGTAGAGTTGTGTGCCTCGCCTGCAGGACTCTGTCTGCAGCAAGCACTTTTTTATTCTAACAGCATTTGCAAAACATGGTAAGAATGTTTAGAGTATTTAGATTTTAAAGGAATGTTGCTTCCCCGTGTGACATTGTAGGGCCACGACAACAGCTACTGGCGTGGTTCAGCATCCATGCACTGATGGTAACTAACAAGTTATCTTTATGTGTGACCCCTGACCGGCCGCCTGCAAACACCAGCTTGCCCATCTTCAGTGTGTGTCACAGAACATGGTTCCATGCATTTTAGTCTGGATGAATAATAATTCTGTGCAACCAATGCAGACTATGACCTGAGTGTTAAAAAAAAAGGGAACCCACCTTGGTTACCTAGCTTGTTATCCATCTTTTTGGTTACCACCATGTGTGAGTCCCAGCTGCTCTCTTTTCATAAATAGAGATGGTGTATAATTCTCTTCCATTTTACTGTCTTCGTTTTTCTCATCCTGCAAAATTTTCCCCATGTATAGCATGAGGTGAAAAAATAAAAGAGCAGCCACTTGTCCCTGCCCCCTTGCTATGAGTATGTGTCATTAAAGTGTGAAAAGAAAACTGTAATAATAAAATCTCAACCTATGCTCCTGTAAGCAGTTAGATGATACGAAAAACACTGAACATTAAACAGTTTAAAGATTTAACTTTGTTTTTCTTACCACCCTACAGTTAATCTCCTCCTGTTTTCTTGAGCCTGCATTATAAAACTCTGACAAATATCACACTGTGATTTGAGTTCTTGCAAAAGTCTCAGACAGAGGAGGGCCATAAATAACTGAACAGATGGCAAAACATGTAAAACAGAAGAAAAAAAGATGCAGTTATGGGATTAAATTATATCAAAGAGATGCTACAGTACTCTCCGACATCCAAAAATGACTTTGGTCTTGTAAATTAGGTTATAAAAGATGTCTGAACATGCTCATCCAAACCTTCTATCAGCAACAACATGATCACAATAGTATTCTTGTGGTATAATTTTCACTTTTTTTCAAACTACAACTTCCATTGCTAATGCAACAGCATGTTCTGTATCTAATGCAGTTTTAATTCTGCAATCTCCATTTGTACTTTCCTAATCATCTGCCTTTGCAGAAGCAGAACAGACACATGCCGATTCCTGGAAGTGGCCCATCTGCAGGATGACCATGTGACCCACCTTTTTGAGTACCCACCAGCCAAACAGGCCTAGTTCCTGGATGAGTGCAGACTGGATTCTTGATACAACATCAATTAACTGTGAACTTCAGCAAATACGGGGAACAACCTTTGTTTCTTCTAAATGTGAGAAACTCAAATATCATGAGATGTGGAAAATAACGTATCTAAATCGACACTGGCGAAGTACAATCACCTTTAGTGTAAAAAGCCAACATATCAGAAAAGGGAAATACAAAATGTGACTTGACTTCTGTTTTTGCCTATAAAAATGGAAAACAAAAGCGTCAATACCACTGGCACGAATCAGGAAAATCCTTCCAATTCAGAACAAAGACCAGCATGACTTGCACCCGTACAGGCAGGTTATGTGCATTCACATCGTTTAAAGTGGTTTGGGAATGGATTTGCGAGTTACACAAGTGTGGCTTATTAGGAGGCTCTGCGGGACAAAAAAAAAATCCATTATACACGATGGGAAGCACTTTCACACACATAAAAAAGAATTCTGAAAAGGTCACATTCAGGTATAATTATATGAATTGATAGTTTGAAGGTTTAAGATTTCTGCTTTGCCAACGACACTGTGATAACGTATTTCTATTGTTATTTATTTACTGACGTACCTTTAATTTTAGTTTAAGCTTAAAATGTAGAATGTCGAATGGTGATGGAGAAAATGGAATGATTAATAGTCTTTCTGCATAATTTGATAGATAGATAGATAGATAGATAGATAGATAGATAGATAGATAGATAGATAGATAGATAGATAGATAGATAGATAGATAGATAGATAGATAGATAGATAGATGTGCTAAAAATGAGCTCCAAGTGAAATATTAAATTATCTTATAAACTAAACCACTAGATGGTGCTAATGTGCTCTCATCCATATTCATGTACTTTGCAGGAATTTAATCTTGAAACATTTAGATTAAGCAAGCACTGATGATGGTGGATGTTACCAACTAGAAAAAGGGAAAAGGAAATTATGTAAACTAAATCCATATATCAATAATGAAATATTTTGCATGTGTGCCATGGAGTCAGAAGGTTATCTCTGGTTGATGCGTGCGTTTACTGATGCTGAACAGGAGCTGTGTGAAGTCTTTATGGTCCTGAAGGGCTACAAAGACTTGCAGTAGCTCTGAGACAGTCGGCTTGCTGCACTTTAGTGTGATATGCATCTCGGCGCAGGTATGACACCACTCTACAGAGATGGGATGGAGCCTTTGTCTCCCCTCTTTCCTCGGCTTTGATATCTGCTGCTGGGAGAATGGGGAGGGAGGGGGCATTTGCATGTAAAAGACAAACGGGATAAAAATTGTAGAAGTGAAAGGAAAAATCAAGGGAAGGAGACAAGGTGGGTGGTGGATAGGATTATTCCTGTGCTAGCAAAAGGAAAGAGGGTTTTTGCTTCCGATCAGAGCTCAGATCTTCCACAAATTTCTTGAAACATTGTCATATGAATAAGAATCACTGGAGGGTTTGTTTTCTTTGTATGTTTTGTTGTTATAACCAGCATCACATCCCAAACCTGTGTAGCTTTAGAGATGCTGTAAGCCATATCAATTTTGTTCTGGTAAGTCAGAGGAAAATTGTAAGTAAAATGGTTTCCGTTTGTGCCAGTGGATTAATAAAAGCTATGTCTGTAGCTCTTTCAGGCAGTTGTGTTGGTTGTAGAGGCCTTTTCTTGTTCCTGGGATTCATTCCCATAACACTCAGACGTAAAGCCAAGTATTTCTACGAGGAGCTGCTGGGAATCAGATCAGACGTAAAAGCAGATTGAGTGTTGGATTTGCATCTTCAGAGAGCTTATATTGTTGCTCCACATGTATTAGAAATGCTAGACTACACTTGCTAGCTATAAAGAGGTTGTTGATATGCACGCAACACACACACACACACACACACACACACACACACACACACACACACACACACACACACACGGTTGCCATGTTGTCACAGGTGCTGTGTGACTCTTGCAGTGTCTGGGTGTCTGTCAGTCTTCACGTCTGCCCTGTGACACACAGGCTGACTGAAGTGACTGTGGACCAGATGGACCCTGACACGGATGACTTGATCAAGTGGAGCATTATCAGACCACCCACTCCGGCCGACACAGACTGCGAGGGATAAGCGTATTAGGAAGCAGGGGGTCCACAGGGACCATGGAGGCACTTCAGAGTAATAAACTCATCGGGGGGAGAGAGATGGATACACCTGTTCTCTACAGGGTTACTGAAATACTGAGAGGAGTGAGACAAAGAGGATAGGAGGAGGAGAGGTGGCTAGGATGCACAGACTGAAAGGAGGAGACAATGAGTGAAGAGGGTGGAGACCGCTGTTGGGAGAGTGCACTGCTAAATCATGTCTTCCTCTGACTCCACAGCAACATCAGCATCATTATGAGCGACATGTAACTTGTCACCTTTTCCGTATACTGCAACAGAAGCTGCCTGTTTACATGATTCTGTTTAGTAGTACTGCTTTAACACACTTCTTGAGAGAGGAGGCTAATAGCTAAAGCTAAATTGCTAATGTTCAGTAACTTACCCAAGAGATACAGTGGGGCAAAATAGAAGAACTGAGATAGTCCAGTTGAGTTCAAGTGGAGCCAACACCTAAAGAGGAAAAACAAAGTCCTCTTTCAAGTCCCCAGTCTCAGCTGAAATGACAGCTGCTATAAGTAAAGTGCAACAATGATGAATTCATTAGAACTCGACACCAATTTGGTCTGATCTGACAAAAAAAAAAACTTTTTTCCCTTCTTTTTCCTCTAAATCCTCCAAACATGATTGAATCAGTGGAGTTAGAATGATGAGCGCAGTAGTTTGCGAAGTTAGCTTAAAACTGTTGCAAGATGGATGATCTTGTAATGGAAGTAAAGTGCCCAGTAAATGAATGTCAGTGGCAAACATATACTGTGAACTAACGCAGAACTCTAATTCACACAGCAACATTTTTTGTGAGGAAGAAAGGATATCAGTGATAGAGAGAAAGAAAGACAGAGAGAAATCCACAACAAGTCCAAAGAAAGCCAAATATAGACACAATCGGGTCACCTATATAGAATCAGTAGGTAGTTTTTCAACAATTATACTGCGCTTGCTCTTGAATTTCCAGAAATAATGACCCATAATCATCCTTTTTCCTCTGTACAAAGTAATTTTAACCCAGTTTGATATAAAGTGATACGCTTTTTTGTATTAAATACAGAATGGGTTGGTAGCTCGACAATTTCATTATCATCATCACCATTATTGAGCACAAATATCCTTTGTTCTGTTCGTATGTTCAAGACGTATACTATAGATGTATTCAAAGCTGTACGAACCAAGTGTGTGTGCCAAAGGTAGCGTGTGACTACAGTATCATACAGTGTTACAAAATGTGAAATAGGCGAATTTATGAAGTTGTCTCTCCCTGCAGAAATGTAGGTGTGCATTACGTTTCTTGAATATAGCAATGATACATGATTCTTAGAGATACTGTCCGCTTGTTTTGGCATTTGCAGCGTCCAGAAGGGAGGAGTTTACAGTTTACATCCAGGATGTGACATTTACGCAGTAATCCTTCCTGCCCATTTCCCTAAGGACGGTGTATGTGTGCTAAAGTTCTGAAAGGGTGTAAGTTAATATTTTTTTTATTTTTCATATGTGCTGCAGGCTGTCGGGCCCTGTTTGGTGGCTGACCCAAGCAGAGAATAATGGACGCATTTAGAACAGAATTGTCGCTCTGTATGGATAATTGAGCAGTTCTTGAGGCAGGATGCACTTCCCGCTCTGACACAGGAAGTGCATCCTCTGCTGCGCATTTCTGGTCACAACAGATGGAAGAAGTGAGTCACTGGACAGAGGAGACATTGTTGTCAAGGGCACTGATCAGACAGAAGACTCCTGAAGTCTGGGGTTATCTTTTAAGCAGTTTTTAAGCATTCAATCCCATATCTTCAAGAAAAACGACCGAATATTAACTCTATTAGCTGCTGTTTGTCATTTAAACAAAAAGGGAAACTTTCATATTTGCTGCAGACAATCATTAATATTGATGGAAAGTCAGCTCTGATCTGTTCAAATATTTCTGAAGCAGATGACCACTATGCTATCTGCAAATATGTAGAGTTTAGCAAAATGGGCATCTGTGGTATAGGAGGAGAGTCAAGCACATCTTTGGGGACCAGGTGCTTCCAAATACTGACAATTTCTAATACAATAAATAGTTGACTAAAATACTTTAAACTACGCCTTTAAGCAACCTTTTCTCATGAAAGTAATGCAAAGCCATTATCTTTTCTTAATCATGCCTCCATTATCACTCTATGCTGTGTGTTAAACACGTTTTTAAACCTCTCTAATTACTCACTGTATTGTAACTGCTAATTGTGCCGAATATTCATTGTCTGCCCTGATTTATTTTATATGTATAAATCACCACGAGATATTTTAACAGCTGCTCGAGAATCAAAACCAGTGGCTTTGCAAAAGGTGAACAGAAGGCACTTGGACAGATTAGTGGTTGGACATTATTAATGCAGAAAAATTACAATGAAAATATGAAATAAGACTTTGCATGTGTCTTTTAGTTTACCTTCTAAATGGAAGGCTAACATATAAAAGCTAATCTCTGTCAAAAGAACAATTGGAGCTGCTGGTCTCATCTCATGTCACAGCATGATGTCCAGCTCTGCAGGTGAGAGGAAAGGTAATTATTTGCACATCAGGGTGAATAAAAGACATGCTGCAGGCATAACTATCTACCGGTCTTTACAGCTACACTATCCTGACCACAGTCTCAGCTGGATAGACACGATTTAGCTCTGTGGTAGCAAAAGGTGATACTACAAAGCAATAGAAGATGATGGCAATTCTCTTCTGTGTTCCCGTGTTCTCTGTGTGTAGAGAGTCACTCTGGAAGAACCAAAAATGTAGCGTCAGTGACAGAAACACAGCATCACAGTTATCCTTTAGAATTTAAAAAAAAAAAAAAAAAGGCGCTGAATCAAGATGTTTAACTGTTGAAAAACAGAAAAAAAAAGACTAAGAATGGGTTCAAGAGCAAACAGGCAGTGCCCATCTCCCATGAAAAGCTGTGCAGGTAAAGACCAAAATATGGAAAAATAAAGTTGGAGTAGTGGAGACATAAGTAAAACATCACAGTGACAGCCTGTAGCTGTAAAAATTCATCATGTCTGGGCTTTTTTTTTTCTTTTTCTAAATTCGGCAGATTTTGCAGGTGGAAAAAGTAAAAAAAGATCATGTTAAGTCAAATTCTGCACGGTTGGAATTTATTTCTTAAAGGTATCACACTTTTCAAACACAGCTTGAGGGGAGAAGTGTGAACTGGGGTGTGAGGAAAAAATGAGGATGAGAGATTAGAAATGGGTTAAATAGTCCGAGTGGGCTCCCTTATCACCACCCGCAGAAAATGCACATTCACATTAGATTGAAATTTAATTTACAAAACTGTGTTTTAATTCAGCAGCCCATTCCAAATGCACTTCCTGTCAGTGCATTTCCAGAGAGCCATTTAATTGAGCTAATGAAGAAAGCTGCTAATGGTGGGTTTTATCTCTGCCAGCACCAGTGACATTTCATCAAGGCAGGTATGCCCCGTGTTAAGCATTTTCTAAGGCTGGAACATGAAAAGAAGAGAGGAGGAATAAATGTGTTCTCCGGGAAACAACTGTGGGTTGTATAGGAAACTGGGCAATCAAATCAGAGCAAATGGAATTGTTGTCAAGTGCCTTTCTGTATGCAGGTAATCATATTTTGCATGACAGCTTCTTGATTTCTTCACCATATTCATCTTGGGTTGTATAATACTGGCACCTCCCCCCCCCCCACAAACACACACTTGTACCTTTATCTTTGTATGGACCCTTTTTGACATAATACATTCCGCAGCCCCTTACCATACCTTCAATCAACACAGCTGTGTGCTCTTTCCAAACCCTTGACTTGACTTTAACCTAATTCTAACTTTGACCTTGAATATGAATCGTAGGGATTAAAGGGCTCCATTATCAAATCTGCATTATATTTGGAAATAAAAAGAAAACACACAAACATGAGAAACTGGGGTAACATTTCAAACTGGTCTGTTATCAACGACTTGACATTAGTACATCAAATCTGCTGTTGAATAACGAGCTTTGGTCATTATCTGACTCATGAAGGCTTCTGAAGCTCCTGTCATTCCATCCCTTCAGATGGAAAGATCAGAGTGAAAGTCAAAGAGGTTTATACCATGTTGACACAGATTAGGCTACAAGATAACACCGAGCCTCTGGGAAAGAAATAATGGAGGATGAAAAAACAGGTAAATTGTGGTGACTGTTTCTGCATAGAGCATTTAATAACGAATGTCTGGCCTCATTAAATATTCAAACATGTTTGATGCTGATTGTTTTAAAGTAAACTTAAATTGCTCCATTTATTTAATGTAAATAAATATTATAATTATTTTTGCAGTCTAAATTTCTTCTGATTAATTTACTTTATCTAGTATATATCACATATACCACTGTCATGATCAGATGCTGTTTTCTGATATGATAGTAAAAGATGTGATTTTATGGAAGGTATTACTCTGTTCTATTAAATTTGAGTTTTTAAACAAATAAAACAAAACTCCTGACCATATTCAGAAACGAAACACTATGATATTCCTTTTGTAAATTGTATTATTAATAAACTTTGTTCTCGTTGCCTCGCAATATCAAGTCAATCCCAAAGCTGATCGATTTCCTTCACGTGGTCCATAAAACCATGCAGTGCAATCAAATCTGTGCCCTTTCGACATCAGAATTAACATGTACAGCTGCCCTGATTACATTTCCATTCATTCCCGAACCCCCAACAACAAGTCTTTAATTTCGGTAGATTCCATTGAATTTCACCAACGACCGATTCAAATGATGCCGTCCGGTTTTTGACGGATGACCTAACTGAAAAGTTCAGCCCACCCTCCAACCGGGAGGCGCGGCTGCCCAACGCACGCTTCCCTTTATTGTAAACAACAACGAAGTGTGAAATTTGAAAAAACCCCAGATGCGCCACCGGTGAACTCGGAGCCACCAATCATTTGTAGTCTGCACCCGACGCGCTTTTTGAATCCCTCCTTCTGTCTCCACCTCTTCAAATTCATTGGCTGCCGGAGGTGTAGCGACAATGTTTAATGCACCATGCGGTGTCCGGAGTTCAGTCAGTGAGAGAAATCCTACAGTGCGCACCGGATTGTTGTACGTGCTGATAATACCAAACTGCTCTGCGCATTTGTTAAAGAGAGAAAAGTGGTGATTTGACTGGTTTACAGACACTTTTGACGGATTGTGTGTGAGACGCTGACCTGAACACCTTCCCCGTGGCTGTCTCTGCTTCTCCACATCCGAGGACTTTGACTCGGACGGCGGACAAGGACAAAAATGCCACACTGGGCATCCGTCACTCAGCGCAGCGGGCTGGAGAGAAAACCACTTATTCCATTTTAAGTATCCACACTGGATATATTTCGCAGCACACCGGGATTTGTTTTTTCATCACTGAGTATTTCTGCGAACAGTTTTCTCTCCTGACGCACGGTGACTCACTGCGGGCAGAACGCGAGCCGCTGCATCCTAATCAGCCAGCGGAGAGGACTTCAGCTCATTGACATGACGGTCATACTTTTCTGGAGCACTTTTTTTCAATTTCCACTGCTCTGCACTGTCGTCTGCGTGTGCATTTGAAGCTAGTGGCTTTTTTCCCCCCAGCAAAAAAAGGGAGAGCGATAACCTGCGGACGGCTGCCGAAGCGCACCGGGGGACGGAAAGTCTTCCTGGACGCGCCTGGAACTGAGCGTTTCCACTTTTGCTGTTCGAGGTTTTCCGGCTATTTCAACAGTTCTTCTCGTAAGTTATTTAAAATCTTCTTTTTTCTCCTTTCTGCCGTTAAGCTCAGATTGTCATATGCCAGTTGTCTCTTTGCATGCGGATGCAACAGTCTCTTCTGAGAACCGCTGAATGTTGCGGGGAGAGCATCAGCAGAGAGAGAGAAGAGAATTACGCGGCAGTGCTGAGACGTTGGCAGCTCATTTCCGAATTTTATAAGGCTTATTGTGAATATCCGGATTATGCGGATTGGTTAATGCGTGTAAGAGGCTCATTTTTACACTTATTCAAGCGGCCGTAATAATAGGCCATCTTCGGTTGTGTGACTGCAGCGTTGCCCTGATATTAAAGTTGCCCTATTGCGTTTTCAGTCAAAATTCTTATGATGCTTAAATAGGCTAGAGAGTCAGGTTTTCTCTGAAAATGAATGGTCGATTTTAACTGCACAGTAATCCACATAACCACATTGGTTGGGGGTTTCATTTGGAGCTGCTGGGGGTGTCTCTTCAAGGTTAACTTACTGACATGCTGTCCGGTGCAGATGAATTACATGTAAGACATTTCATTTATGCTGCACTGGTGCATTTGATGTCTTACTGGAAGCGTGGCTGTAATCTCTATTTTTACTGCAAGGATCCCTGCTGCTTATGCATGTTAACACATGTATCCTGTTCTCTTTTTTTCCTTCCTAGGTGATAGGACTGAACACTTACAATGAGTATTCTGTTTGGAGGCTTGATCGCGATTATTGCTCAGATGAGTCCGGGCACTCAGCTGAATATAAATTAGGCAGCACCGCAGATTGCCGGGAGAGGAAGAGGAAGAGAGACGTGCAACAAAGACAATCCAAAGGGGAAAAAAAGACGAATGCTACGGCCTCACATAATGAACAGGACTCTCTATTTAATCCAGAGTAATAGAAATACTACACTTGAGGAAAATATCAACAGGTCAACGGAAAAGTAAATACGACAGACGACAGCAGCCTCTACTGAGTGGGGATGTATCTTTCCATTTTCTTTTTCTTTCTCCTGTGGGCTCATGCCCTGACATTAAAAAACTTGAATTACTCTGTCCCAGAGGAGCAGGGTCCAGGGACAGTGATTGGGAACATTGCCAAAGATGCCAGACTGGGACCTGAACAGATTGGACAGGGAGGACCGGGTAAAAAAGCCAACTTCAGGGTGCTGGAGAATTCTGCTCCGCATCTAATCGACGTGGACCCACAAAGTGGACTGCTATATACGAAGCAGCGTATTGACAGGGAAACGCTTTGCAAGAGGAATCCCAAGTGCCAGCTGTCCATGGAGGTGTTTGCCAATGACAAGGAAATCTGCATGATCAAAATAGATATTCAGGACATCAACGACAATTCGCCGACTTTTCCCTCGGACCAGATTGATATTGACATTTCTGAAAATGCAGTGCCAGGAACACGTTTTCCCCTGACCAGTGCACATGACCCAGACGCGGGGGAAAATGGCCTGAAAACCTATCAAATAACACGTGATGACTACAATCTTTTTTCTTTGGAAGTGAAATCCCGTGGGGACGGGAGTAAGTTTCCAGAATTAGTTATTCAGCGTCCGCTGGACCGAGAAGAGCGAAGCCATCACACTCTTATTTTGTCAGCTACTGATGGGGGGGAGTATCCTCGGTCAGGTACCATGCAGATAAATGTTAAGGTTATCGATTCCAATGACAACAGCCCCGTGTTTGATCAACCTTCATATGTAGTGGAAATTCCTGAAAATTCACCTCCCGGCAAAGTTCTGATCGACTTAAATGCTACTGATCCTGATGAGGGCAACAATGGACAAGTAGTCTATTCTTTTAGTGGCTATGCTCCTGAGAGAATCCGGGAACTCTTCTCTATCGACTCAAGAACGGGAGTTATAAAAATTCAGGGTGAAATTGACTATGAAGAGAGCCCAGTTATAGAGATTGACATCCAGGCAAAAGATCTAGGTCCCAATTCAATTCCAGGCCATTGTAAAGTCACAGTCAAAGTAGTTGACAGGAATGATAACTTGCCCTCAATCGGCTTTGTGTCTGTAAGGCAAGGAGCCATTAGTGAGGCAGCACCTCCGGGCACGGTCATCGCACTAGTCCGTGTTACAGACAAGGACTCTGGCAGAAACGGGCAGCTTCAGTGTAGAGTCCTTGGTAATGTCCCATTTAAACTGGAGGAGAACTATGATAACTTCTACACTGTAGTGACAGATAGGCCCTTGGATAGAGAGGTCCAGGATGAGTACAATGTCACCATTGTGGCCAAGGACAATGGCAACCCACCTTTAAACTCCACCAAATCCTTCACTGTTAAAATTTTGGATGAGAATGACAATGTTCCACGTTTCACCAAGTCAGTCTACCTTCTTCAGATACCCGAGAATAACATCCCAGGGGAGTATCTTGGATCAGTTCTGGCACATGACCCAGACCTTGGCCAGAATGGCACTGTGTACTACAGTATAATCAACTCCAACGTGAGTGGGGGTGATGTCAACACCTATGTCAACGTGAACGCTGCCAACGGTGCCATCTACGCAGTTCGATCATTCAACTATGAACAAATAAAATACTTTGACTTCAAGATTCTCGCTAAAGATGCCGGATCTCCTCACCTGGAGAGCAACGCGACAGTGCGAATCAGCATCTTAGATGTCAATGACAATATCCCTGTTATAGTTCTACCCATTTTGCTGAATGATACAGCTGAAATCCATGTGCCGCGTAACGTTGGCGTCGGCTACATCGTCACGACAGTGAGGGCTGTGGACAACGATTATGGCGAAAGTGGAAGGCTGACCTATGAAATCTCAGACGGTAACGAGGAGCATCTCTTCGAGATTGATCAGGTGACGGGTGAGGTGCGGACAGCTCACCCGTTCTGGGACGACGTGAACCCCATTGTGGAGCTGATCATCCGCGTGTCGGACCACGGCAAGCCGACACTCACCGCCGCTGCCAGGCTCATCATTAAGGCCTCTGACGGGCGTCCCCCTGATGGACTGCCTCATATGAAGGACAGTCAGAGCTGGGACATGTCTCTCCCTCTCATTGTGACTTTAAGCATTATATCTATTATGCTTCTGGCTGCTATGGTGACCATAGCGATAAAGTGCAAGCGAGAAAACAAGGAAATCCGTACCTATAATTGTCGAATCGCAGAGTACTCGCACCCGCAGCTGGGAAAAGGCAAGAAGAAGAAGATTAACAAGAACGACATCATGCTGGTGCAGAGCGAGGTGGAGGAGCGCGATGCCATGAATGTGATGAATGTGGTAAGCAGTCCTTCCTTGGCCACCTCTCCTATGTACTTTGACTACCAGACACGCCTGCCACTCAGCTCACCAAGGTCAGAGGTCATGTACCTAAAGCCCACTACCAATAACATCAGCGTGCCTCAGAGCCACGTGGGATGCCACACCAGCTTCACAGGCCCAGTCACCAGCACTACAGACACACCTACTAACCGCATGTCCATCATACAGGTAAGGGAAATTGCACTCTCCTCCATCACTGTTCTGCCACCATTGTCACATTGCAACACTCAAAGATCACAGTTCCTGTATCGACATTTGCCCTTGTTTTGTGAAAATGAAAGAAAAGGAAGATAAAGCAGCCAGAGACAAAGAATCTTGGGAGGAAAGAGAGGAGAAGAAAGGAGAAGGGAGGGAGGGAGGGGGGAGGGATTGAGGGTGGCACATTAGAAGGATTAAACAGTCATCCTGGTGTTCTCATATAACAGAGCCTGTAACATCAACACAAATCAGTTGTGCCTGAAATGTGTCATGATGACGCTTTTGAAATCAGTTTGGATATGCACATTTGTGATCAATCAAGCTATCAATCACTGTCAGTTCAATCTTCTGAAATAATAGGATTAGCCTGTTGCAGACCTAATCGTTTTTTGTTTTTTTTGACACATTCTTTTATGATTATCCCAGAGATATTTATTATAACTGTTTTACCTATGATGAGACACTTTACTGAACTATAAGATATCATATCAGAGTCAAGTAAGCTTAGTTTTTCATTTTATAGGTCTGTGCATAATTACAGTGTGTTTAATTCCTAGAGATTAGCAGATTGTACTTAACTTGGCAGCTACTCCATGTGTCTTTATGTGGACTACTTGGACATATAAGCCTCTAACGTGATAACTTCTCTGTGTCTTTGGCCCTTAAACCCATTAAAAGTCTGTCGTGTCAGACATGGATTAGGAATTGTTGACAACAGTGGGACATAATGCTGCTGATGACGGGCAGCAGCGGTATTCATGCTTTTCTCATTGTTACTATTGTTATGAAAGAAAAAAAAAAGCTTTAACTAGCCACTAGTTCATATAAACAATAAAGACTCATCTACAGACTGTATTATTTATTTGATTGTTATTAGCCTTGACTTTATTGAGTTATACAAATGAAGCAAATCATTCAAATGACTGAAATGCACCACATTCCTGAGTCCTTCATTGCAGTTCTTTGCTGTTTTTTCTGTCCCACCATTTGCATTTGAGGTGGACGCGATGATGAATGTGATCAAATGTGACATGTTCCCACAAGGGAAAATGGCCACTCTGTTTTGTGTTCTTCCTGTTCGCAGCCTCTGCTTTGCTCCTATTATGAGCCAGCTGCATGGTGCAAGGGTCAACGCAAAGACTGTTAACAGGTTCCTAATCAGAGGGACAAAATAATTGCTGGTCCGTTCTGCAGACTGCATCTTTGCTAATTGTTCCACTTCCTTTTTGTGCACTTCTTGGTGACGTCAAAAGGGAAATGGGAACACATTCCTTGGTGTTTTGTTTACTTGCAATAGGAGTGCGGGGTGCTCTATTGTATTATTCAACAGAAACCTGTGTGGAGGGAGATGGCCCAAGGCATTAAGTTTCTTCAGAAGCTGCACAGGAGCGTATCAATTTCTGAACTCCTCTAAGCTTCTGCTTCCTCTTTGCGTTCTTGTGGACAGTAAGTAACTTGAGTCAGAGAGGGCTATGGGCAAAATGTCAGGAAACAAAGGCAGAATTGTCATGCCATTGATCTCAAAGCCTCCCAGTCCATCTGTCACTGTGTGAGCAGAAGCTAAATTAAAAGAAAAAAGAAAAAACAAAAGAGTTAGATAAAATGGATGAGCATATTACCACAGGGACACCTCAGTGCTGCCGTCTTTATGTGCACCTACTAGAGCTACTGTAAGTGAGTGTAACTCTGTGTCTCTCTGCACTATACTGCTGGACTAATGATGTTTTATAGTGGTGCACTGGCAGACAGGCTGGGCATGATCTCTGACTGGGAGCAGGAATAATATGAGCATATTAGCAGAGCTCTCTTGGCCTTATTATTGTCGCCACCATGCCAGCACCCAGCCCAGTGGAGAGCTTCTTTTCAATGCTAAAGAGAATTCCTGGGATAAGGAGATAGATGATGATGCTTAATTCTACTTAAGGCGTTGAACGGAATTACTTAGTGTGGAATCAAGGTTAAAACCAATCTGCCGCAAAATTCCTCAATGCTCAGGAAGAAGGGATTTCAATAAATCGTTCCAAAAAGTAAGCCTGCACCCACTCTATGATGAATGAGTTTGAGAATTTCATCCCACATTATGTTAGCTGTTCCAGCTATAGCCCACAAACTTGCTCACAGCTCTCAGTTGGGAGGACAGTGGGAAAAGAGGAGCCCGAAAGGCAAGAAAAGCCACCTGTAGGTGGCGACATTATGCCTTTTGAGTTCTGGAATAGAGATGAGGCCTCATAAAGAAAAACAGGCTGTTACATCATTGCAGACTTGACTTGTCCCTTGTCTCTTGCTCTCTTTCCTTTGTTAGTGTTGTTAGTATTGTTAACAAATATTGAATATTTCCCTCCCAGCCAAAGTTTGCTACTAAATTTATCACCAAAAACTCTAATTATAATAAAAGGCTTTAGACACAGTTCTGAACAGTTATACTATTAACTACTATGCTATTAAGATTGGAATTCAAAAAAGTGTGTGTGTGAATGTGATTGTGAAGCGCTGCGAATCAGGGAGATAAAATTTGCACCTCTCCGTTTAGGTTGAGCTGAGCATATGCATGCCAACAATGTATTTGGAACAGATGCTTAAAATGTGTGCTTCAAGGAATGAGCTGCATAATTTAAGGTGATTTTGTTTGTGCTTGTGTGTGTGGGGGTGTGTGTGGGTGTGGGTGTGTGTGAGTGTGTGTTTGAGTGTGTGTGCTTGTGCCTGTACATCTTTTATAGTGCATTCCAGGCTTTAATTGGAGAGACTGCCCATCCATCCAAGTACTGATGCACACCTACCCCACAAAAATGTGCATGTAACCATACTTGGCCTGTTTTTTCTTTTACAGATTCTACACACACAAAAAAAGTTTAATCAAACCCTCTGTGCTCTACTATATTGAAATTGCTCCCACACTTCAGCAGCCACTCAGCAATGAATAGAAAAATACACCTTATTTCATTTCCCTCCCAGTCCCTTCATCTTTAGATAACTGCTCCGCTCTGAAGCTTTCCGAGGAACACATCCGGTAAACTTGCAGGCACTAAAATCTGCTTGCAGGCAGGGTTGAGTAGCTCAGCAGCTAATGCAGAAACAGTCATTTGTGCTTTTTTTGTCCCTCCACTTGAGCTAGTCCCATGGCTAGATTTGTTTAATTTGAGTTTTTCTGTACAAAAGAAGAAAAAATATCACCAGTTTGCCTTTGGGTGTATCTTCACAGCTCCTCAAATAAACAGGCTGCTACTGTACATAACACAACATGCTGAAATTCTGAATAATTAATAGGAAGTTTTCTTTTTCTTCATCTCCCCTAAGCTTATATGATAGATACAACAAAGAGGGAGTGTCTTCAGACTGCAGAATGTTGCTATGGGGAACAACAGCAAACAATCTCTATAACAAAGCATTCATTTTATTTATATTATACAGAGAAGCTGCTGCAAATGTTCCATTTATTAGCTATCGTGGCTTGATTTGAATTTGCAGAGGTGTTCGTGTCAGAGTTGTTTGACTGTCTTGAAATTGTAGGGTGCTGTGTAGTGCAGTACATAAAATGACAGCTATATTTGCATCAGCTTTCATTAATAAATCATAAGGTTTAACAAATCAGATGGAAGCGGAGGATGTCACGAGAAACATCAGAGATTTCTGCTACAGATTTGTGTCAACAAGAGGGCAGAACACAGGATTGTTTTCAAATGGAAATAAATTTCTCACCAAAATTTGATTATTTACGACTAAATGACTACTTATTTGCCCTCCCTGCATCTGATATAAGATGGAAATTATTGTTTTTAACTCCGCTCTTTGGCCACCACTCTGAAAACCACTAAAAACACTTTGGCTGATGTTTTTGGAAAGTTCCCTGCATCTCTCCGCTGTAGAGTTCACTCAGAAGTAGAGTTTATAGCAGAAATTCGAATGTTCGAACATCAATGCAGCATAGAGGGTTTAAAATGAGAGCTGACCTCCATGAAGGCAGATGGTCCAGAGACATTGTGGCGCTTTTCTTATATCGAAATTGGTCCGTTGGAGTTGACCTGTGCATAACAGCAACTGTGGCTCTTGGGTGACTTTGTTCTGTTCAGGTGTACTGTGGGCATCCCCTTGAGGTCATTTGCGGTTTCTCTTCTACAAGTGTCGGGTCCAGGAAAGACCATTAGTGTCAATTCAGGATCTGGGCTTTTCTGTCACTGTGCTTGATTTTTGTTTTGTTGTTGTTGTATCAGACAATCTTATTTCATCCTTAGCTAAGTCCCTACATGCCCGTACATGCAAAATAAATACTTTTTCCATATTTGGTATATTTGGGGTAAGTTACGCTTTAAAGGATGCCAGTTATGTGTAAGATTCCCTGTGTCCTATTTCAAGAGATCATGTCATGAAAACAATAGTGTGCACGTCTCCAAAGTGATTCTCCTCTTAACATCTGAGTATTGAAGGTACTCAGCTCCCTAATTCTCCTTTATTAATGTCATACACTACACAGCAGAGGACATTAAAGAGTCTCTAATTTCAAATATAATCATGTCAAATGCACACACACACACACACACACACACACACACACACACACACACACACACACACACACACACACACAGAGTTCTGAAACATTAAATACACCGCTGGTTAAGTGAAGTCAAATGAACAATTCATGCATTGTATTATTTTCTCATAATAACAAACTACATCATATCTTAACAAGTAATCTGACCACAGTCCCTGGAGAGGTTGTGGTAAAATTAAATATTCAAGGATTCTCCTTCGCACCCTCAGCCTTTGAAATCTGTATTTTAGCAGCATGTTTTTATTGTCTATGTCATTCTGCCTGCATCTGTTTCTTATTCAAAATGATCCATTCTGGTGTGCCCCATTTTACTAAGCAAAAAGAAAATCCTTGTTCATTCCAAAAAGAGACTTCTGATTTGAATTTGTGCTAAAATATCTTCAGTCGGATGAACCAACTTTTCATGGAGGTCATCAAAAAATAAATATAACTCCCACCCTTCGCAGTGGAAGAATGTTGGATTCATCTGCTCTGTGTGTGAATGTGTGTGTGCATGAACACATGCATGCACACATGCACCTGCGCTACCACCAGCTGTGCTCTGGATAGCTAGCCCTTCTTCCCTGAGATTACAATGGACTTCCCTGTATGGGGGGCATGTTTCCAATCTATCTATCTATCTATCTATCTATCTATCTATCTATCTATCTATCTATCTATCTATCTATCTATCTATCTATCTATCTATCTATCTATCTATCTATCTATCAAGACGTAAATCAAACTGGCATTGTTCCAAATGGAGAGCACTTTATCCCCCCCCCATTGTGGCCCCCAGGCATGTGCTGTCGGAACAGCATGCGGCAGCTCAGCGTATGACTTATGTGTGTCTGTTCTCACCTTCAGTCTCATTAATGTAAGAAAAATGATTTTCCCCAACTCTTTCTCTCCCTCCTTGTCTTCCACTTGTAAAGTCTGGTACTCCTTCTGCTCCCTGTGAGTAATGTAAATACAAATTCCTTTTTTTAAAAAAGCAGCTGTGACTTCACAACCATTGGTGTTTAATGCAGTCACTTAACCCCTCGCATTTTTCTGCATAATCCTCCCATTTGCGGATCTGAGACATGTCCGACGCTGTCCCACTTGCCCTTCTGTTTTGGCATATATGCATCAGGAGCTCCTTAGAAACCCGACACGATGCCTAAAGCTTTGTGTGTGTCTGAAAAGAGTTGACAGCCACATTGTTTTGCGGTGGCTGTTAGGGGTTCGTTGCAGCAGAGGCGAATTAGTTGGCACCCTTTTAAATGC
Organism: Arothron firmamentum; assembly: GCA_016586285.1. Classification (NCBI taxonomy): domain Eukaryota; kingdom Metazoa; phylum Chordata; class Actinopteri; order Tetraodontiformes; family Tetraodontidae; genus Arothron; species Arothron firmamentum. Next base: position 58,369 of record BJFM01001949.1, on the reverse strand, counting down.
CACCTGAACAAAAGACCCTCTAAGTTGTAGTGCGCACAAGATCTGTCTTTGATGCATCACTGTCATCTTGACAGGGTGGCAGTGGCATTACTGAGAGCTAATGTTGTATTGGAAACAGCGTATTGGCTGGTTTTAAATTTGCCTGTTTTGATACAGACATACCTGACAGGCTCCTCACTGGGTTTAGGTCTTGGAGAGAAATCATTTTGGAGCCTTTAGCATTCAGATCAATTGTTAGTTTGCTGTAGTTCTTATTGATTTTGGAACTGTTTAGCACTGAAATACTGTATTTCATTATCTGTCAACCGGAGTGTTATTTTAAAAAGAAACGGTGCTGCCTTTTGGCTGCTCCGCCTCCGTTTTGCAAATTCACTTTCTTGTTGCTCATGTCCTCCCAGATTAGTGTTGCAATTGTTCATGTTAGTGACGATCCAAGCCAAATTCATAATGATGAGATTATCTTGTCAACAGAACGGAGTGTGTATGCCTGCCATATTGATCCGAGTGCGCTCTTAATAAATGAAGTACTGAGATGGAAGCGTCGGCTCAATGATAACTGAACAGAACTTGCTATATTAAGACACTCTCGATACTGCTTAGATGATGGATGGAAGTTGCATATTCTGCCCTCCTCTCCTCTCTTCCTTCACGATTGATGGGCTAAAATGGCCCCCGTCCCCACACACATTGTCTAAAATGCATCCTCCTTAAGGTCACATTGACATGCTGAGTCGATGTATTCCCGGGTGAATGGGTGCAGCTATGGAAGGAACTAATCAGATAGACAACAGGGGTGGGAGAGCGGGGGGGG
>BJFM01001949.1:19133-44336 GCA_016586285.1 Arothron firmamentum | reverse complement strand
GTGTGTGTGTGTGTGTGTGTGTGTGTGTGTGTGATATTTGGCTGCTTTAGCTGTCAGTTGTGGGCTCAACCTCTAAACCACAACCCACCTGTATAGGAGCAAACCCCCTGATCCCGGCTCAGCAAAGGAATCCTGACTCAAGCAGCATGGCACTGCAGAGGATTGATGAATGACTCACACACTTCGCATTTGGGCTATACATCTGTGACACACACCCCACTAACCACCTGAGGTGAATAATTACTGCATTTTAATGAAAACGATGAATTAAGACGTGTCTTATTTCATTCCAGGTAGTATTTAAATGTCATTAAGGCTCGACTGGTCAAGCCTTCAGAAGGAAATCTACAGTGTTCAACATTTCCTTCCAACAGTTCCGCTGCCCCCGAGAGCTTACAGTTGCCCTGTCCCATTTTCTCAAAGAGAAACATTACAGGGTATTATTACATGTGTGAGCTCACATATGAGACATTAAAAACACACACAGAAAGCCATTAAATGCAGTGGGAATATTATTCAAGGCCCATTTAAAAATGTAGGCGCACTGATTACAGGGATTAATCCAGAGTCATAGAGATTTAAAGTTAATCACTCTTCATCCATATTGTTAAGGTTCCATCCACAGGAAGCCTGAGCTAAACTTCAGTGTTATTTTTATGTTATTATAAAATGTGGAAGCAATTTCTTCCATGTACAATATTCACTTTACTTATACTTTATTTATTTATTAGTGAAAATTTGTTTGTTGTTGTTTTCAAAGGTGCAAAAAAAGGAGATATTTTTTTTCCTTTTCTTGCTCAAACAATGCACAGAATGAGACCAGGTGGTGTGACTCATTTGCATATTTGGTGTTTACAGTACACAGGCCTGCTTGCTGTAAACACACTGGGAAAAATACATTATCAACTGTTTTTTACTTGACAGTGACGAAAACAGCTCGCCAGACTAGTTTTACCACACTGAGACCTACTTTAACACAAGCCCACATACCCATATGACACAACCAGCATATTTATCTTGTCGATCATCCCATCAGACACTTTTTTGCTCCAACTTGTTTACTTGTTGTGTGCAGTCTTGTAGACTTGGTGTCTGCGGTTTAAATGAAATTAATTACCATTGTGTGGCAGAGCCCCACGGCAGCACATCCTACACATTCCTTTTTCCTTTTAGGCATTAACCTCTAATTGAAAAGCTTAGTGAAATCAGTGATAACAGCACACACAATTAGGATCTTATCTTCTGTCTGATGCTAGGATATTTTAATACACACCGACTTTGGATTGCGTAATTGAAGTTGTTTACTCTTGTTGTCATTGTAAGTGGTGCAATGTTTGCCTTTAATGAATATTAGTGAGTCAAAATCAGGAGCCTTATGTTGGACTGGCTGAACATGATTCTGAATTCTTTAGCTGGCATTTTCTAGCCTGCAACCATGTCTGCATTAGAGCTGGCTTTTGTCGCTGCACGACAAATGTAACAAATAAAACTGCATGAGCTCAGAAATGGACATACTTTCCAAATACGTACTCCAAGGGCAAAATAATCCATGCATCAAAATATCATTCAGTTTGTGGTCACAGCAGCTCTTTAAGAGCGTGTGCAGAGCAGCAGCAGAGCTGCTTCAGTGTGTGCTCTCAGAGGGTGAAACATGTTGTCCTTCGCAGCAGTAGGGAGCACACTACAGAGCAGATTATAATGATACAGAACAGCATCGCTTTCTGGACCAGGGCCATCTCACCACCATCTGTCTACTGTCCACGGACAGGCAGACACTGGCCTGTTTGTATGCAGGATGCATTTCTGCACGTTTATTTTACATGTCTATTTTACATACGGGGTGCTATTCTCACTGCCCTATGTTTCCATACACTACAGCATTATCAGCATCTCTATCTCCATTTTATGACATATCACACACACACACACACACACACACACACTAACAAATATTTTTGTAAGAGTTAATACAAGCCTTAAAAATTATATAATCCACAACCCAATAATTCACAGTTTGAAGATTATATAAAACCCTCATAAACTAATATCTATCTGCCATGACAACAGAATCACAACATTATTTTGGGTGTGTATGTTGGGTCCTAAGCAGCCTATTTATGCTTGATTCAGCAAACCAAAGATCCTTTGCATTGCAGAATATTGCACTGTTAGGAACTTTTCAAAAGTATCATTTGTAAGGGATTAAAAGATGACAGTGGTCATTTTACAATATTGTTTACTGACAGTTTGGCAAAGTAGCTTCTGTGATTTCTGAATATTAGCAACAAAGTTTGATAATAAATATCATAGTAAATGAATGCAGTGTAAAAGGAACATTACAACAAATATGTGAGCGCTGTTTATAGCAGAATACCTGCTCTAAACCACTAGATTAGCTCACCTCTTTACATAAATAGATGTTTGTCGTTGTAAAATATGAGGAAAAAAAAATATCATCTTGTAAGCGTCGTTATTATCCAGGGACTGTGGCCTGGAAAAAACAATCATCTGCAATTTGAGCATGTATCGCTGCAGTGATTTGTTTGCTGCTGCAACCAATTGCTCTTTATTAAATGCAGCATCCTTATTAATTACAAAAACGTGAAATAAAGTGTTGTTTGATCAGTTCAGTTCCTGCAGATACAAATGGAGGAAGCTGTTCCGCTTTCATTATGTAACAGTGAAAAACACCACAAGTTCATTTCCCAGGAAATCGAGTTTTGCACATTCTAGACTGAGTCGGTGAGATACAAGAAAATTCCCCTTTATTCAGCCCGTTTCTTCAGCTGATGCAACTGAATATTTGCGGTGCCCTGGGGCATTGTTTCCCCATGTTACACTGCATTAGGAACCGGGGAGATAAATGAGATCGGTCTGTCTGAGACATCGGGACTTATTTTCTCTTTAACCACAGCTAGCAGTGTCCTCGTGTCCACTCCCTGCAGTGAGATGACGAAGAAGTTGAAAATGCAAACACTAAAACAATAAGATACAATGACCTGTAAACGCTGGTGGTGGATGGAATCATCAGAACATAGATATTTAATAGTGTATCTGTAGAGAAAGAACTTAAACAAAGACAGTTAGGGTTTGGGGGATAGCAATGGCAAAAAAGCAAACACTACAATCAGCTGCACCTGAGGTAAGGAGCACATGGTTGGATGAAGATAGGGATGAAGCAGCCCAGCTCCATAAGCAGAAAGGGTTATTAAAACAGTTTAAGTCTCTTTATAAAGCCCAATTGGTCAGCTTTCAGATAAATCCTGTAAATATAGGGTTATGGTTACACGTAATTACATGCACCTTACCAAGACCCTGTCATCAGGCAGGTCTCTACGGTTGGGATAACTGTGTGCAAATGCATTTATTCTTCATAATGTATAGTCATATGTAGAAACAAGCTTTGTTTTATGATTTTATTGAAATATCTGTATTACACATGTGGTAACATTATCCCCCCAAACTGTTGGTGATTGAAAGGAAGAATCAACTGACGTGTGGGAGTTTGTGAGGATGGAGACTGGGACTGTTTTCCGCTGATAACCCCAGTTTGTTACTTTTTGATCCTGCTAAATTTAGATAAGGGACTTGGTTAATTAAACTGTCACATGGCAATACCTTGAGGAATTGCTCGAGTCCGACACAGCTTTAATTGGGTGAGTGCTTATTGTCCCCGCGTTGCCTCCCTTCCTGGGGAAGCACCCCCCCCCACACACACACACAGGGAAACCTTCTCCCTATGGCTACTCATAAATAATGAAAGATTTGAAGGAAATGACAAGCTTAAAGATTTAAATGCAGAAATGCGGAGTAACAAAAACACTGAGCTCAGGCGAAATATAAATGAACGCCGTACAGTGTGCTGAACATACGATGACACCAGGGAGTGTTTGACTTTAAATTGTTGCCTTGCTGTGGATGAATGGGAGTTGTTTTTCAGTATCTCACGGTAATCTCTGCGGTGCATTAGTTGCAAGTCCCCAAAGCCTCATGGACAATGCTGGCAAGCTTAAGATGCAGCTGTAATTACCAGCGGCCAATTAACAGCTGACCTCAACATCCAACCTCAAACCACAACAAAGATCTATTATGGAGATTAAGGAGGCTTTCTCGTAAACAGCGCAGTGTGATGAATCTCCATGCCGTGTTTTTGAGTGTTTTGCACATCTTTTCAGTTCACACTCATCTCATTGACATTCTGACATCACTGTGGCCAACAGTTGGATGCGTGGCACTCGGGTTAAGAAACGGTTCTTCTTTTTAATATTTAATCTTTCCAGTCAAGTGTAGTAATGTGTGCAGGGATCTGTAAGTTTATCATTTTAGCTGAAAATGTTGAAAATCTACTTTTCTGAATAAGTGGATCGGATTTACAAAATACGTGTCTGTGATTAACGTCTTAAAAGTTCCACAACAGTTTGTTTTTTCTTGAGGAAATATCCTGAATGTCATCCATTGTTTTTCAAAACAGTCGTCCATCTGTCCTGTCAAAATGTGACTGAAATCTTCCTTGATTAACAAGTGGGAAATCTGGGTGTTGGTCCCCAGCGCTGCCTCTCATCCCCTCCCAAGTGGGAATGAAAGAGGATGAAGTTTTAAAGCTAGGGGATAATCTAGTTCTCTAGATTGTGATAATGCTGCTCAGGATGATCGCGTGGATGAAAGCTGGGCTGGGTGTGCACACGGCTCCGGGTTCACGCAGGGGCGTGCTTGTGTGCCGTCGCTCAGAACAGAAGAGGCAGACAATAGAATAGCCAGTGAATTAGCGCGAACTGATGGAAAATACACACTTGTTTTTTTTGGGTTTTTTTGCTGTTGCTGTAACCAGGCAACCACATCAAAATTCAAGATGTATAAAACAACAGGTGATTGTAGCAGCTTCAGCTTCAGGTCTGGCTGTCATAGGCTAGCACCAGATTTGTATGCAGTGTTAAATAATAATGACAGTAAATATTTATTAAACAAATTTACATTTGGAGACATCTGCTGTCAGATATTAACAATGTGGCTTCAATAAGGCAAGTTTTATGAAAATGGTATTTTTTTTAAGATGATTTAACATTTATAAGTGTCTATGTATGTATGTGTGTGTGTGTGTATATTAAATCTTAGATAGATAGATAGATAGATAGATAGATAGATAGATAGATAGATAGATAGATAGATAGATAGATAGATAATAAAGCAAGTTTTATGTTTTGATAAAGCAAGTTTCAACTGTCAGGTTTTCATCCAACAGTAGTGATACTGTATGTGTCAAATACTATCAAAGCATTCAGTGTTCCTTGTAAATATTTGTGCTGCAGCTTTTCTTAACGCTTTTCTTTGCCTCTCACAAACAGTTTGTAAAATGACATTGAGCTTAAGCCTTGCAGAATCCCATTTATGTTCTAAGCTCCTTGTTGTTCCGTGCGGTCTCTTCCCACCCTGATCTGTGTCTGGTGTTGGTGTCCAGCTGTTCCATCGGCACGACAAGTGGTCCAGGAACCTCTCTCATTGTTCACTGACCAATCGCAAACACACCAGAATGCTGTCAACGAGCATTTTCCACCCAGTGGGTTGCATTTTGCCTGCACCTGTGGTTTTAGCCCAGAGGGCAGCGAATGTGGACTGGGGGAAGGATCAGCAAGTGGGAGCCACTGGGCATTGGGGTGGAAAGGCAGCCAGTGTTGGGATTAGGCCACCTTTCCATCTGACCAGATTAAAAGAAACCGAGTCATTGTGAACCCGGCGTGTTTTCCTTAAAGTGCGTGAACACACAGCTGAGCTTACCAACCTGTATTTGCATAGCTTTTGTACTTTGCATGAATTTTTTGAAGCTTGGATGTGATTTACGGTTGCGTGTGCATGGGTACATGAATGTGTGGGTGTGTGCTCTGTTAATTTGACAACCAAACTAAACACCCCATCCAAACAAACAGATAGTGAAGTGCAGAATGAGCCGGCATGATGTTCATGGAAATTTGGTATCAGACTAAATTGATGATTGATTCACATTTTACCGAAAAATTTTGTCAATACTTGAGAATTCCACCAAGTGCCTTTGCAGACTTACATCCTGTAACAGCACCAAGCTGCAGTGGAGAGCTACTAGAAGCTACCACACAGTCCCTCCTCACTCTGCGGTGCATTGCTGACCGTGGTTTTGAATCTTATCAACCAAAGTTGCTGGATTTTGTAGGGTTCTATGTGTGTATGTGTATACACATTGTCTGTGTGTGTCCAGTCCCCTCTGGAGTCCATTAATCCCAAATCTAACAGACTTACTGCAGAGGCAGCCTTTGATGTGTGCTGAATCCCTCTCTGGAATATTGGATGCTGTTTCAATAATATTCAATTCCTATTCCCTCCTCAGGAATCCATTGTTTTGTTTTCACGCAGGCAAACACACACACCTATGATGCCAGGATTGTCTAGCAGGACAGGTGGCTGCTGTGTTATGAGTCTGTTTACACCTTCAGGTGTGTTTTTACCAGTTCTTTGTTCTGTAATTTTACATCTCTGAGCTCTTTTAATCCCATTCTTATCTTGTGTAAACCCTCTAATCTTTGACCCTAATCTTAAACCACCGCAGAGATCATGGCAGCAGACTAAACTCCTCTCAGTGGACTGAGAGGAGTTTAGATTCAACGCATGTAATTGACAAAAGAACTGGCATTCATGCGCTCCTAGCTTTTCTTTCCCACTATAGGTGTCTGAGAGGCTCCCTATATTGCTATTTATTTGTGTTGTGGCCCAGATTTAAACTCAGCCTGCTTTAAAGCCTCATGCTCACAGCCAACCAGAATCAGGAGTGAAATATACTGCACGGCAAAGAAAGTATAAACGACACAGTGAGATGGAAAACACATTTCTATTTGAAACGATTATCCCCCCTGATGAGTGGACTGATAGGACCATTATTGCATTTCCGTCAGTTTCTTTTAATCTAATCACGCTTATGAAGAGCCGCGTGAGTGGTGGTAGTGTGCATTTGTGTTTGTCCACACACAGAGACACCAACAACCAGTGTCTAGACTAGCAAACACCAATTTGACCGGGGCGGGGTGGAATATCGATGCTAAAGCAATGTGGCTGAAACTCGAGGCCTTCCGCGGAGAGCAGTGACAGACAGACGGCAATGGAGGGAGGAGGAAAGGGTGGGCGGTGCTACAGAAATAGAGGAGCGGTTGGCAGAGCTGACCGTGGCTAATACATCCAAAGTGTGTCAGTTAGCTCTCTAAATGTGTTCAGCCCCTGGGCTGAGAAAGCCAACACCATCGACTCGACATACCTCTCTCCACCTTTCCACTTAGCCTATGTTGAACACCCAGCCAATAGCCTTAGGAGAGCTCCACCGCTGCTCATTGACACAATTGATCAGATGCCTTCATGCTAAAGTGTGTAGGCTTAGTACGCAGTTGGTCCTTTGAGTACGCACAACCTGAGATTTAGATGCTGCTATATGTGGCTTTATAGGTGGTGCATCTTCACACATTTAGCACAAGCGTCATGTTTGTCAAATAGTCAGACTGAGGTGTGAGCTCATTTCTTCACAGCAAATACTGTAATTTCAACTGTTTTTAAACTATATATAATTTAGATACAGCCCTTGCTATTAGTCCATTTATATACTTTATAAAAATTATAATAACACACTAATCAAGTTGCTATAACATTGATCTCCCTTTAGACCTTTTTTGAACTGTGCTAATCAGCAGTGCATTAGAGAACTTTGCTCTGATTGCTCTGACATGTGAAATTTGCCCATGTCATCGCCGCGCAGATCCTTGCACTTGTCCATTTTTCCTGCTTCCAATGTGATCGCACCCAAAGCAGAGTGTTCAGTTGGTGCTTTTCATATCTCACCCACCTACAGGTACCGTTTAAAGACCTAATGTTATTCGCTTCACCCTTCAACACTTTTAATGTTACAGTGTAAACTGTGTGCTCTTATGTAGTTGGGCGAAATTGAAATATTTGCATGAGCAGACTGAAGACTAGGTTCCGCTGCAACCAATCTGTTGGTATATTATGTATTTACTTTTGATCAAATAAGTCTGGAAAGACGAATGAATTTTAACAAAAGATATGTAAGCATAGGGAATTACAGATCAACCCTACAACAACTGTTATATGTGTAAGCTATAGTGTGGTGTAGGACAGAACACAACTTCAGCTTCATGGCTGCTTTCTACAGAAATGGCAGATTCAGATACGAAGCGTGCACATCAATCAACTATTTGAACAGTTCACTCATAATGCCATTGATGCCAGAAGTATTTGTGATCTTGAGCTCAAAGGAAAAAAAAAAAAAAAAAGTAGCTTGAACTTAAATTTATGTCAGAGTTTCAGCCATTCAGGGACTATTTTTCTACTTGCAACCTTCAGCCGCAGCACCAGTATGTTGCATTTTTTCCAGTTTATGTATCTATCGCCGCTTAGCTTCGTCGTTAGAAAAGAGCCTCGGACTAAATGCGTTCAAAGCCACTAATAATGACTAAAGCACATTGACTGTGTATGCTGTTCTTGTTCTGGTTGAGGTTCTGCTGAGAAAAAGAATCCAAATACTTTCCCTAATCCTTCTAAAGCAGTGCACATGGGAATGATTGCTTGCATAAAGCCATGACACCCTGAGTTGTACGAATCCCTTGTTCGAAACAGAGACTGTCAGAGTGGGGAAGAGGGAGAGACAATAAAAGAAAGCATATTAATTCAGCGAATATGACAGGATTTGGTGACAGCGGGCAGATCTTGTTATTGTATGGATTGTCTGAATAAAGCCTCGACAACTCTAAATGGTTTCGCACCTGTTGTTATGGAGCGACTATCAGGACAAGGCTTTGCGGCCTCATTTTAGACAACAAATTCCATCTGTTCCAGAGGAGGTAGCTCACATTTGGGATGCTGGTAACCGTGTCATGACAGTATGGTTGAAATGTTTAATTTAGTCAGAGTGAATCACTTTCAGGATGATCCTCTGAATCAGGAACAAAAGGTTTTACTTCATCCCTCCTTTAATAGGCTGTATTTTTTCCCCCTTGGATAGAAAGTGGATTTTTGCAGTGAGCTTGTGACTCACATTCTCCCATCTTAATTTTGATTTCTAATTCCCTGCCCCCTCCAGTTCTCTCTTCCTCTCTCTTGTCTTTGTTTTCCTTTGTCTTTCCCTCACTCACTCTCACAAACGGGCCAAGGCAACCCTCCTTAGCGTCTAGTGGGGGGAAGGAAGTAGATTAAGGCTATTAACAAACAGGAGCACACCGATCAGCCTCTCTGCTCTCATATCTTGTCCACACTGTGGTCTCAGTGTGTGTGTGTGTGTGTGTGTGTGTGTGTGTGTGTGTGTGTGTGTGTGTGTGTGTGTGTGTGTGTGTGTGTGTGTGTGTGGGAGTGTGTTTTGGAAGGGGAACTGTTTGATTGAAGTGGCCTATTTGATTTCAGCAAATACACCTAAAACTGCAACTTGGCCAAGGCTGCAGCCATACACACAAATGCCAAAAATAAGTAGTGACACAATGCTTACAAAGGCACTATATTTAGATGACAGACATCCTTAAACCTCAGCTGAAGAGGGAAGAAATTAAACAAAAGTGAAGGGGGAAGAAAAAGGAAGGCGGGCCAGAAGCATCCCCTGTCACGGTACGATCCCCCATGTCCTAATTACACAGGCTTAGAGGAAACGGAGGATTAGCCAGTGATTCACTACGCTTCTCGCCTCATCTTCTAATAAGTCCCATTCTTGTCTCATTTACACCCTTCATGTCTCTGTCCAGGTAAGGTAGCAGGACACAGTCGACCTCTGCTTTTGTACAATATCTTGCTTTGTTCCCTCGGCTAACAGAGAAAAAAGACGTAATCCTATTTTCAAGGTGGTGGCACAACTCATCCTTTTAAACAGTTCTGCCATACTTATTTGCTTTTTTTTATACCAGTCTCTCACATAATTACCCCAGGGTGAAGCAAAAGTGTTATATAGTCTGTCTAATATTTGCAGCAGTTCAGTTTATTTACCATGAAGGAGGAGAGTGAGAGATGGCAAGAGCAGGTGACGAGAAGACAAAAATAAAATAAAAGCTGAACATACAAATTTAGAAGGTGTAGCATTGTGTGTCATTGTTATAATGAAGATGTAGGTCTGAAATTCAGAGGGACACTGGGGGTGGAGTTAAGTGTGCAACTCTGAAAGCTACAGATAGATAAAGAAAGAAAAAGAGAAAGTACAGAAGAAAAGTGAACTTTTTTTTTTTTGCCTGACTGCTTTTTTAAAAGATTGAATATGAGCAAAGGCAGACTACACAGTTGGATGAGGTGAGGAGGGGAGAGGAAAGGAGAGAAGAGGAGAGGAGAGGGAGACATGCAATCAGTGAGAGATGCCTGTCAGTGGATAATGTTTCTGCACCCTGACTGATAATGCTTAAGGTTAGATGACCCTGTTCTAACTCTGAGCATTAGCTGAGCTCGAATAATGACAGAATTACTGACTATAAGCTTTCTCAAGGAGGAAGGTTTTCAGCTTAATCTTAAAAGAAGAAATTGTGCCAGCCTCCCATACCTGGACAGGGGCTGGTTCCACAGCAGGGGGCCTGATCGCCAAAGGCTCTGCCTTCACTTCCACCTTTAAAGATACTGGAAACCACAAGAAATCCAGCAGTTTTGGATAAATTCTCTTCATACGCTCCCTGATCAGCTCTTCCTAATGTGGGTGTGATTTCTTCAGTAGAAGTGCTGTCCTCATTACCACTTGATGTGAGAATTCAGAATGAACCTCTTTAAAAAAAAATAAAATAAAAAAATAACTCTTTAAAAAGTGTTTAAAAAGTTAAAAAACAAAAAAGATAAATCATAAGTGAGTTCTCAGGTTGTACTCCACACGGCTTTTGTCTGATTAGTGTGGATTGCTTGATGACAGTAAGAACCATGCTGGTGCTGTTTCTCTCAGATATCTATATCTAATAGCCTGCCTGTGGCTTTTCTGCTGCAATTGCTAAACCATTAGAGCATTTCAGCATTTAGAGAAATAGTAGCTGAAGTGGAGGTATGGCCAGAGGAACTATGAATTATATAAAGTCCTAAGTCACCAGTTTAAGAAGGCTTGGGCTTTTTGATTGACTGAGGCAAGAATCTTCCCCTGCTGACCTTGAAATATTTATTGGGTGCCTGTACCCACTATGAAAAGGGAATTTCTCGAGATAGCGTGTGCACAACAAAAGGAAGAATGCAACAATACTTTACACTGCACCATAGATCCCTCCTTTTGCTAAGAAAATACTCGAATGAAGAGCAGTTAATACAGGGCTGGATCTCTCGCTCAAGCAGAGCAGTGGGAATTTTCTGAGGAGCGTTGTCACCTGCCGCGGTTGTGGTTACAGATAAACATCAGTTCGCCTGTTCTCAGCACTTTCTGTCCTTGGATATTTTCCCATGGCCATTCATCCGGGCTGAAAACATGTTTGAGGTTGATTTTTTTTTTTTTTTTTGCTGCCCCGATGTTCGATCCCAACAGATAACAACAACAGTCTCAAGTTGCCACGATTGTCTCAAGGCCAAGTTAAATTCACAACTGAAGTGTACCTTTGATAGTTGATATCATTATGTGTTCAGCTGTTAATGAAGAGGACAAATAGGCAGCAAATGTGAGATAAAGATATCTTATGTTGTCTAAATGGAATATATTTAAACTGGTTCACAAAAACAATTGTTACGCTCTCGTTTTACAGCACCTATCCATTCATCAGCTCCATTTAGACCCACGTGCACTTGCATTTACCAAGAACAGCAGTATTTATGAAGGTCACTAGCAGACAAATTTGAGATCAATCTGCATTTATAAATATTGTTTTCACATTATGCTTTCTATGGCTCTGATGGCTGCTTTGTTTCGGAAGCCCTGTGTGAATCTATCCATGTGGAAGTCCAACTCCACCTCATTCCTACAACCCACAGGCCCCTGTCTCTTTCTCTCTCTCTCTCTCTCTCTCTCTCTCTCACATCCTTCTTTTTTCTCTGTCTCTTTCCCCACCCACTGCTCACAGACCTGCTTGCTCATCATTGATTAGGCTTTGTATGTTTGTTTTTGTGCGAATATGAGCTTATGCTCCTCTTCTCCCTCCTCCTCCTCCTCTTGGTTTTTATCCCTCTCTCCCATACATAAATAGTCTCTACACTGGGGACGGTTGTGGGTGTGTGTGTGTGTGTGTGTGTGTGTGTGTGTGTGTGTGTGTGTGTGTGTGTGTGTGTGTGTGTGTGTGTGTGTGTGTGTGTGTGTGTGTGTGTTGGGGGGTAGCTCTTTGAACAACTTAGCTAGGCATTAGCTTACTGGAGGAGCTTCAGTTTGCTGTGGAGAGGCCTGAAAAGAGGGCGTGTTTGATCTGGAGACATACAGTATATCCTTGATTCATTCGACGCAATGCCAGGCTCTCCCACCACCGCTGTGGAGTGTTTCCAGCTATGCATCCATCTCTGACTTCCCACAGTGATAAAAGCCATTACACCAGGGGAAAATATCCTTTTCATTGTGCTCAGCCACCCACTACCTAAACCAGAGAAGACCTGTTCCCTCAACAAACACCGACAGTCTCAGTAGAACCTTAATTAGCTGTTGAATGCTCACCAACAATTTATGATCTAATTCATTAAACATTATTGGAATGTAGTGAGGTTATTTTTACAGCGACGGTAAACCCTGATGGAAGTGATTCATCAAAACAAACAAAAAAAAATACCTTTGAAAATAACCTATGGGTTTTGTTTGTTCGGTTTGTTTTTTTGTTGTCGTTGTGATTTTAAAAGCCAGTCTAGGTGCCACATCTTGTCGATGTACTGCAACCTTTTGGAAATTATGTTGCCAAAACAGAGTCACTGAGCACAACTTGTTTTCCCAGCACAGCTCTATGGAATCGTAACAATATTAGATGCAGTAATAAGCCTGAGTATTGTTCTCATTCTCACCAAAGCAGTGCTGCGTGTGAAGGAGGGTATTAACTGGCTGTTGGCTTCTTAAATGACAACACTGTTTTTATCACTTTCTCTTTTTTTTTTTTGGAGCAAAATAATGCAACAAAATTCAGAGAAATTAGAAGCAAAATAGGAAAGCAGTTGTGACATAGCATGAAATAATTTGCACACACTGGTGGTGGTAACTGTCAGATACAGATCTTTGTTTGTTACAATTCAAGACTTCAGGGTATAATTCATGATCAAGTTTAACCCAGCTGCACCTCTTGAAGTTTCAATTAATCCTAGATTACAGTCGCTTTTGGTCTGAATGCGAGAAGATATTTGGTAAACATTAGTTTCTATCGGGGAAGCTCTCATCTGTGCAGTTCAAATATTTAGTCATCCTGATTGGCTGAAAATGGGGGGAAGGTGAGAGGGAGGAGTTGCTTGGATCGACCGGGCAAGATAGCTGTAGACGAGAAGATCAGGCAGATGATGACATGCACACACACACACACACACACACACACACACACACACACACACACACACACACACACACACACACACACACACACACACACACACACACACACACACACAGACATTCGAATCAAGCTGTAAGCCTCAAACAGCCCATTAAAGTTGTGTACTCTCTTAAACAGCTAAAAACTATGTCACATGCACAAACACATTCCTTCTTTGGTTGCTGGCAGAGAAAACACTGTAACTTCCCCAGTGTGCATGTCAGTAAAATTGCTCACTCCTGCCTGCAGTCTGTGTTTTATTAACCTGTGCCACAGCTTGAAACTTAAAGAACACTTTGTATACAAAACTAATCATTTGTTCTGTTTGCAGGTAAGCTTTGTGCAGCTCACACATGAAGACACACACACACACACACGCACGCACAAAACGTCCTCAGGAACCATAATATGTGACAGAGGGACATTAATCACCATGCTGGGTAATAAAGTGAGGAGGGAAGGGCACGTAGGGCCAGGAGGGCAGGTGTCTGAAGGGAAAAGAGGGGTGTTTAGGGAAATCACACCATGCTTTATGGCCCACACTGACAAAAACCACACATTTAAACTTGCAGGGTTCATTTGTGCAACCTTCCTGCACTGCTGTCAGACCCAACCCGAACATTAAATTAAGGAGAGGAGAACATTTGCTCAAATAGGGGGCTGTGTCCTTGCCCACCAAAGTGTGATTTTAATTGACTAATGTGGCCCTTGTTAATTAACTGCAAAGTATGTAAGGCTTTTGGGGGTGGAGTGAATGTTTTTTCCTCTCTGCTCTTGGAAGGAAATGACTGATTTCAAGGTTCAGTTGAAGAAATGCTTTCAGAGAAGCTGCGATCCTGACATGAAGGTCATGCTTGGACCTTCAGTTGTGTTCATGATTCGAGGTGGTGATAAAGTACATCTTTATTAGACTAGTTTTTGTTGTTTTTCCTCATCAATGAACTGAGATACTGTATGAGCAGTATTAATGTTAGAGTAGCACATGAGATACCAACAGATTGAAAGAACATCAACTGCAGATGACAAATTCAATCTTGTAAAGCAGTCTTTTAAAAAAAAGAACACCGAGTACTCTAAAATAGATGATAGTTGTTATATCTGTCCTTGCAACTGAAATGTAATGGTTGATTTCATTTCATGTTTGCATTTATTCTTTCATAATTTATTTTAAAAAACTCTTTATTTTTAGATCTTTCCCCTCCATCTTCTGTGCCACGACAGTTGATGATACAACACAGCAGTAACACAGTTAACAAAGATAATTGACTTTATCCCCTCTATTTATTGCGTTGATGTTGAATTCAGGGTCTAACTGAATTGTTTTCAAAGTCAATTTGCCTCTCCTGGTTTCATTTGTTCTTAGCAGTAAAGATATGTGGCAGCTACACGATTGCCCATTTTAATTCATTGTCACCTGGTCCTTTGCTCCAATTCAAGGCAATTAACCCTGCCAGAGGTAGTTAGATAGCTGTGGGTTTTTTCTGTAAAAAAAAAAGGAAAAAGAAAAACTTTCGCAGGCATAAACACCTCTTTGAAGTTAATTAAACATTTTTTTTAACAATAGAGGTGAAGTATTCGTCAGATTTGATTACGATGCAAGGACGCAAATAACATTACCTCCCTCTTGACAATTCAGTTCTCATTAGCTAAAAATCTTAACAGAATGTACATAGATGTCAGGAAACACCAACACAATGACTATATAGTTGCTAAAATATGTGAAACATTAAGAAATGTGCTTAATCTTATTAAGAAAACAAGACTGATAAAAGATTAAAAAAGTAATTACTGGCAACACTGGGTTTGGTTGTTTGCATTTCTCAGAGATGTTTATTCATAGATCACAATACCACTCTTCTGCCAAAGGGGAAATTTCAACTCATACTTGTGAAAGAATGCATGAAAAAAGTGAAAAGGCTGTGACTTCCCCAACTGGCTAGCTCAAAATTGATACATTATGTCTGATTTCAGCGCTATTCTGTGCTATTCTATTTCAGCAATATTGCAGGCAGCTCGCTGGCCAGAAAGCACTCTAAAATTGGTCTTCTCATTGCGATAGATATGACTGTAAGCTGCCGTCTGTTTGCTCCGTTGCCAGGCTGCAGTATTTGACACAGAAAGAGCCTATAGTGACTCACTATCACCTCTTCAGGTAGAGTGTGGCATTGCATTGAGAGACAGGTGAAGTAAGCCTCACTACACTTTTTTTTTATGCAACCACAAAAAGTCAGTTGTTTTTTTTTCTCAATAACTGTGAAATGGTGTTTATGGTGTTTTTCAGTGACTGAGGTGAGCCAGACTGCGACAAATGATGTCATGATTCGCTGTATCTATCAGTGTAATTTATCTTTGACCAGGCTCAGCACTGAGATGGAAACTGGAGAGGGAGACTCTAAACACGCCTTTGGTAACCAAATCATTGCAGGCAAATTTGTCCTTGGTACAGGCTTCTGTTGCCCATGTGAAAGCAGTGATGTAGAGGGAGGGCGGGAGTTAGGGTGGGGTGGGTGAAAGCAGGCGAGGGGGTGGATGAATGTCACCCTTGCTCTCATATGTCATATTGTTAGCCATAGATATGAAGAGAACGCCTCAAGGTTGAACGTGTAGCTGAGACATGAATAATCTATCAGAGGTTTCCTGCAACTAAATAGGGGGGGAATGTGTCTGCATGGATTATTTATGCTTTAATATGCACATGGCGAATGGACAATCACCTCTGAGTGCGTGAAGATTCTGTAGTGGATAAGCTAATTTCGTGTCTGGAATGCATGTGAGCCTGTGGGTGACAGGCATAGGTTGTCCAGCTGGTCACATGTAGTTTCTGCATTTTGCACCCTGGTGATGGATTGCAGTAATAGACTATTCTAGCTGGGCCATGTGCTCAGGTTTGTATTATGTATGTTCAGGCTTTTGACCACATCATCGATCTTTGTGCTTTGACATGTTGCTCATATTTTTGTACTTAAATCTGCAATCACTTTCGCACACAAACAGAGAACACATGCACAGACACACAAATGATTCTTGGTGCGTGCTGATGCATTTGTACACACACACACACACACACACACACACACACACACACACACACACACACACACACACACACACACACACACACTCTTTAAAGTCCAACTGAAGCTGGCTCTGGCCTGTGATTTCCAGCTTACCCTGTTTTCTCTTCAGATGGCTGCCTCAACAAGGGAAATGTCAGGCTTTCTCTGCCAGTGCTGTTTGGCTTCTTCAAACATTTGTCAAGTGTTAAGCTCATCTCTGCTGCTAAGAAGGGCAGTCTCTCAGGAATCGAGGCTGCTGACCTGCAAGACAGTGAAGACAGCCCAGCGAAGTGCACTCAAGCACATTCCCTTCGCTAGCTCATTTACATCATTGAAAGACTATTAGTCCTACGTTTGCGCTCTTTAAAGCACACTCTCGTTGGGCTGTAAAGTTCCTTGCATTGCATAATGGAATTGACTGCATGCAGGGCTGACAGAAGGTATAGAAATCCACATAGCATAGGAAGCTAAAAACTTCTGTTAGTTTGTTGAAGTGCTGCACAGTTTGCTTCAAGATGCAAATCACCTGAAAGTGCTGACTGTGTTTTGAAGCTTGTTTGAGAGGTATTATGGATTTTTGCTGAAGAGTGTGGGAAAATGAGAGTACCTTGTCCTCTTCCTCAGTTTCAGCACCTGTCACTGAAGCTCTTTAGAATTTCTCATATTCTCCTAGGCATACATTGTGTAACATCACAGTATGTCAAACTGTTCATTGTGTGAAAGAGATAGTGACTCAATTTCAGGTAAATGATCATATACAATGTCTTTAAACCTTCCATGCAAATGGAACATATGCTCATTTACTTCCTATTTTCTAATTTTTCTGTCCCGTTGAATAATAGGACAATGGTGGAATCTATTTTTTAAATTTTTACTATTTCCCCCAAGTTCTGGATGTGTCTGACACAGGCAAGAGCACTCACATAATCAGCCAGTGTTCATCCCTCTGAATAGAGATGAAAGGAAGGGGGGGGTGAACACGCTCAAAATTACACGCGCATGCATGCACACACTAAAACAACAGCATTGAGCGCGCAAATAAACAGGCACAAACACACGAGGAAGAAGCACAAGCCATTTGGCGTCGTCACACTGTCGAGGGAGCGCTTCAAAGCGCGCTGACATGAATTTATGATAACGGCACTCTGCCTTTGCCAAACCTCAACTGTTGTTGTTTTTCTCTCTCTCCTTCCCCATCCCTTCTGTATGCTCTGCCATCCCCTTGATCAGAGCTTTGGAAAATGCTAGCAGGTGTGTCCCCCCCTTCCCTGTCCCTTGAAGATGTGTTTGTGTGCACGTGCTTATGAACATGCAGTTACGGTGTTTTAAGGTCTCTTCCTATTTTGCATAATTTCATTAGGCTTGGTTGTAGTGTGCTAACTTTGGGCTCCAAGTCTTTCTACTGTTCGTTTCATTTCAGCAGGGTGATTCTTGCCCTGTGCGGCTATGTTGTATTCTATCCAGATGTCCAAAACAAATGCTGCTTTCTTCTTCATCCCTTCATCCTGTCCTTCTGTTTCTGTCCACAGATGAGGACTGTGTGAATTGTACGGAGGAGTGCAGAGTCCTGGGTCATTCCGACCGCTGCTGGATGCCCCAGTTCCCTGCTGGAGGAAACCAGGCAGAGGGTGTCGACTACCGCAACAACATGTTTGTGCCAGTGGGAATGGAGTCGGTCCAAGAAACGGAGACCTATGAGCCCGTCAACCCCAATGGCAAGAAGACATTCTGTACTTTTGGTAAAGAGAGGCGCGACCACACCATCCTGATCGCCAATGTCAAGCCCTACTTGAAGGCAAAACGTGCCCTCAGTCCACTGTTGCAGGAGGTCCCCTCGGCCTCCAGCAGTCCAACCAAAGGCTGTTCCACCATGCCTCCCTGTTCCTCGGTGAAAAGTCCAGCTGACGGGGCCGAAGGCAAACCTCCTCCTGCTACCTGCTCCGGCCACTATGGGTCCCCTGATGGTCAGTATTTGTCACCAACCAAACACACCAGAGACCAGGTTTACCCATCCCTGCCTTCCTCGGACCCAGTGGCCAAGATGCTGGCGGAGGCCCGCTCCAGAATCAGCCAGGAGACGGCAGGCGAAATGAATGGTGTCCTGGAACAACCGGAGCCTAACGGCAGCCGCGAAGGAATGGACGCTGACCAGGTGGTGAGAGACATCGACAAATTATTGCACGACTGCAGAGGAAGTGAGGCCACGGGCACGCTCAGGAAGTGACATGAAAAATGGCAATAAAAAAGAAATACGGAGGCTAAGAAGGGAATAAAAGCTTATTCCCCTTGTGCCAAAACTGTCAATGTCACCAAAATTAATCAAAAAGGTTAAAAGGCTCTTAGAAGCTCCTTTCACTGTATTTGTTGTTAATAAGTACAGGCTCTGGACAATTTATTATTCAGCACTTCAGTACTATAATCCTGACCAACTGAAAGAAACTGTCTAACATACATCAGACTTCTGCTGAATTTATAAACTGGTTTTGCTTTTGGAATTCTTAAGCTAATTCCAGAAGCTTCTGCCTCTGGCACCTCGCGAACTATTATCTATAAGTGCCCACCAGCTCATACGTGCGTTGTTCATGGTCTCTCGTAAAACCCTACATATCTACGTGTGACGAGGTGGATTTCTGTTCTGTGTGATGGCCATAGGAACTGATTGAAGAAGGACTATTTATGGTCAGACACGACAATCGATGCGGAAGCAGTGCAACAAATTTTAATCCATTCGGGACGGTGAACGATCGAAAATACACAAAATGACCTTATCTTTTCTGACTTTAATATAGGTGTTTAATGTGTGATGGATCCATTCTGAACATGAAGAGGGTGCTCAATCAGTGGTGTGTCAGTGGGGGTCGGTTATTGATATGCAGCAGGTGGAGCTGAACCAGTGTGCTGGAGGAAGATTATTAACAGTGTAACCACGTTTCACCTGTCATTTGTGAGTTGTGTCTGTCTCGCACCTCTATTTAAACATCCATGTTGCTGGCCAGTGTAGCTGCACATCCCAATTTCACGCATGTGCACTACATTTAGCCCACCGACACACCGACACGCAAAACACACACATGCATACTAATTGTTACACACAACTGGCCATCTGTGTAATTGTCTTTTACATGAACATCATCAGCTTTTAGTCCCTTGTGTACAGTGAATTCTCATGTGTGTGGCAATGCCTTAAGGCAATCACAAGTTGTATAAAAAAGGGACATTTTTCCTCAACTGTGAAAAGATGATATCTATATGATAATATAGATGACTATATGTATGAATCCATGTATGTTGTCCAAGTATCAACATAATATTTATACATTTTATTAAAAAAAAAAAAAAAAGCAAAGAAGAAAAAAAAAGACATGAAGATTCTCAGCAAATTGTGTCCTGGATTCAAGAGTGGAGTGAAATGTTTGAAAAAAAGAAAAAAAAAATCTGCTGAGGACACTGCCATCATTTTGAAATATCCAAAAAATATAAACAAAGCAGAAAATGTCCCTTCACATAACCACTATACATAATATCATTATGTGTGTAAATGTATCCAATTTAGATGTGTTTACATTAAAAAAAGAAAACAAAACATATTTTTATTGGTTTTACTGCAATTTCTGTGCATTTGAGCCAAATTGTTATGTGTACAAAAGCTATATTGTGTATTTTATTAAATTAATATATAGTTGTGTTGCAATATACATGGGCTTATATTGTATTTGGCAAAAGTTGCCTTAGTAGCTGTCGAACTCTGTGAGTTTGCTTTAGGTTGAGTTCTTTTATTGGTGTTTTTTTCCCCCCCTCTCTATTCTGCATCTTTGCAGGGTGGCTTCAGTGTTTTCGAGACCTCACCTCTTTTTACCCAGAGATCCACCGCGGATCAGATACATTAACTGTTGGAAGCTTAATGAGCCAGCTGATCTAGCATACACGACAAACCAACAACAAAGAGCAACAACAACCAATTTTGAATATTTTTACTGAGCAGTTTTTTAAAGGGCAGCTATTTTCTTTTACAATAACTAGTACGCTTTCTTGGGTTCATTGTGTTTTTACTTTCTCAACAAAAAAAAGAAAGAGAAAGAAACCTGCCATAAGGTGGAGTGGTTTCCTTGGTGATCATAAAACTGCCTTACTGTCTCTGCGGAGAGCTTATTGTATCTTTGGAGCTTGTGACTGCTTATAAAGCCCTGGTCCACCAGAATGTGCATTTTCTATCAAGGACCAATATAGGTTCTTTTTCAGCAGTCTGTGCTTTTTCTGTATGTACTCACGTGTTGGAATTCTCATACTTTGCATAGACACTTGACATCCAAAATACTCTCTAAGTTACTTTGAATTTGATGTCTTAGCTGTTTAGGTACACGGTTTATAAAACCAGGTGTCTTCACATTCAGGCTTTCTTATATAAATATATATATGAAAAAATGATGCATTTATTTTTTGAAAATTTTGGCTCATTTCAGCCACTTTCTGAGATAAAAGTAGGAGATACTTTTTCTAAGATATTCTGACACTAAAATTCGCAGAACAGTGTGCTATTAGATTAGATGTGTTCTGGAAAATAGTTCACAATCAATGGATCTATGTCAACGACAGCCATCAGAGGGAACAGTACCTTTGATTTGTGGGGCTCCTGGTGTGATTTCTGTGAATTCTACCCGAGGCGAGTGCAGAACAGGGGGGATAAAAAGAGAAAGATAATCAGATTCTTGACATTACATCTTGCTTTAATATTTCTGCTGATACTTTCCTTACTGTTTGGACACTCTTTTGCCAGTTTCTGCTATCTTTTGCCACCATGCCATGTTTTTAGATTTTATTTTTTCTTTTCTTGTCTAAGGTTTAGTAGGGAGCAAAGCAACTTTTAGCTTTTTTTTATCCTCTTCTCTCCCACAAAGCCCTCAGCTTAGGTTACTTGGGAAATGGCAGAGGGGACTTTGACACAAGGATATATCTGAGGTAGTTTTTCAAATAACACTTTCAAAAAAATCTTTGACTAAATGAAGCAATCTTGACATCCAAATGGCACATATAGTTAAGTATACTGTTCCAAGTGAACCCTGCAAACTGTGATCCCAGCGAAGAACTGTTTTGCACACAAACAGTTGAGCACTTCAGCAGGCTGCACAAAGCCTTTCATTTAAATGCATGAGGCCCTTAACACAAGAGCGAAGACCGAAAGAGGGCAAAACACTTCACAGAAAACTGTTAAACTTCCTCACCTGTCTTTCCACTTTTTTCCTCCCTTTTCTTTTCATGTAATCTCAGCTATTCTGTGGTGTGTGTGTGTGTGTGTGTGTGTGTGTGTGTGTGTGTGTGTGTGTGTGTGTGTGTGTGTGTGTGTGTGTGTGTGTGTGAGAGTCTGTTTTGCAATGTTCATGTGGCCAATCTTTTACTGTAGCCAGCATTGAGCAGACATTTAGTACTGAAAAGGACAGGTTAAGACTTGATTTTCAGGGTTGGGATTCGTGTTGAATTTATCAGTTCGTCCTCACAAAGATAGATACCAATCTGTATGTGCACGCAGGAGGCTGAGCACTATGAGTTTAAAGTAGCACACAGTATATCACAATATTAAGAATAAGCAACAGAATGAGCACTCATTTTGGCCATGACACCTTGAAATTATAATAAGATTATGAATTATTTGATACGGCACTTGGAGATAATCTTCCATATGGGAGATTTTGACTAAAGTGTGTGATATTCAAAAATTAGTGGATTTCACTCATTTAAAACAGGTAAAGATATAAAGTCTTGCATAAACAATATACAGTAGGTGTCATTGAATTGCCCTTGCTTTCTGTCTGTTTGTGCAGCCATTTTTTTCCCCTTTTGTGTTGTCGTTTTAAAAAACAATTTCTTACTTTTAATTCATGGATTTAATCCCAGGTTGCACATCTGCCAGCTAAGCACTGAGCATTGGCTGCCTGGCTTTATTTAGAGCTTTGAATCACATCATGTGGAGAGGTCACACCAGGATGCCGTTTCCACTTATTTCACTGGCCAGAAAGGGCCGATCTTTTACATTTCAAGTGCTGTCCCCTCTAATGGTGCTCCTCTTGGCCTGGCTATGCCCGCCAAGTGTGGGAAGAAATGAGCTGGGTCCAGTAAAATGAAGGTACTCTTCAAAGCCATGCCCCCTCTCTCAGGCTATTTGCTTTCTAATAGAGCACAGCCTGCCGCTGAGGTCAAGTCATAGTTAAGAGGTTGCACATAACGTAAGACCTGTCTTTGTCTACCTACACGTTGTCAGTCATACACAGTTGTCAGTGTGACACTTAAAACGATGAGGTTTTTTTGCATTTGTTCTTTTTCTTTTTTTTCGCCCAGTAGAGACTGCAGGTTTTATAAAAGATTAGGACAGGACCTTGATGAATGTGACAAACTGCCTCTGGTCTCTGACTCACAGTGATGCAAGAGCACACAGACTCTATCAGCCACAGCTTCACACACATCCAGACAACATGCCATTTTGGTTCGCTTCAACGAGCACCCGGTGTTTGTCAGTGTCGTTTCTTCTCACACCCAACACTGATAGCATAGACCTCCACGCTACAATGGGTAACTGGTGAAAAGACCAGAAACATTCATTTGTATGGATTATTTCAACTGCTATTGTCTAAAGGCTGTGTTCATTGTGATTTATCTGAAAAAAAAAATAAAAAATTAAAGATCAAATAAAAATGCGATTACTAATGAAATTTGTGCTTGTTTCGTGTAGGTTGTTAGGAGAATAATTCATTTTTATCTCTCCCATTAGATAATCTGACACTTTATTTATTGATATGCAAAATGAATTAACTATCAGATTATCTTTCCCATTAGATAATCTGACACTTTATACATTTTGCATATCAAACACCTACATTGTAGTGTTTTTTTTAGTACTTTTTGCCTCCTTCATGCACCCTTGCAATGAAAAAAGTAATGTTATTTTCATCATTACATGTTAAAAGTGAACACTACATTTGATTACCTTACATTTTTGCTTTGGGGAACTGAGTGCTCATTCTTGACATTTTTTTTCTATACTACAAAAAAAAAATGTTTTTGTGCTTTGTTTTCTAATTCCTCAAAGGCAAATAAATTGGTGCTTAAAATTATGTATATTACTATGATTTAGAGAAGATGTCAAAACCCACTCTCAGGATAAATCCATATTAAGGGGCCCAGTTGGGGTCTCCTCAACATGGCCTGTGGTAGAGAAATACAGCAAATTCATCACATTTCAGTCAAACTGGATCGCTTCAGTCTATTTTAGTGTTAGTAAATGTGACAGATGCTTTCAGAGAAACAGTCTAGCAGTAGCAGATATAAACTGCTGTGTGTTGTTAAGTGCTCTCAAGAAAATGTTTTTGGATAATCACATATTTAATGTATTTTAGTGGCTTCTTCATGTAAAATAATACATGATATAAGTGAATTAGACGCACAAATATATCTCTATTTAAGTTCTTTAGTCTTCACTGCAAAAGTGCATGTGTGTAAAGTGAAAAGAGAGAGAGTGTAAAGAGAGAATAATGTAAGAAATCATTAAATCATATTTGTTTCTTTACTTCTTGTGACACTGGATATTATGTATTAATGTAATTGTTAATCTATTAGAATGGTCATGTTGGCAGGAAAGGGTAATCTTACTATAGATACTACTAATGATCCATTCGGGTAAAATACATTGTTGTTGTTCAATTGAAAATGTGTACCTCACTAATCAGAGCTCCCCATGATCTCCAGTCTGTTGCATTTTACAATTTGCATTATTCAAAGGGGCACAAACAATAAAAATAAATGTGAGATCTGAGGGCGATTATTTATGAGAAACACTCAGAACAACATGACTGTGATATTTACATCCATCTCTTAAATCAAAATAATTGCTAATTCATTCAAGCAAAACTCTGTACTTGAGGTTGTTTTTTTTCTTTCTTATTTTAGCCCTTAGAAGACAGTCATCACACCTGAATGCAGAAAGAAGGTCCTTCTGTCATTTAACAGTGATTGTGAATGAAAAAAATACAAAAAAAGTTTAAAAAAGAAAAAGTGCTGCAAGGTATTCACACGAGTGGAAGCTATCGTTTTCACCCACCCATCCATGCATCATGACAATATTAAAATGAGTGCTATGATTTCTCACCAGAAGCTGAACAGGATAGCAAATAACTGACTCAACCAGCCTTTGTGAAAGGGCCAACTCACATCAGCAAAGTAAAATGCCAGATGAAAAGGTCAGTAAGCGACATCAGAAACTTAATATGAAGTAGACATATGAATTGCATCTCATGGATTAGTGCTTCTGGCAAGGGACTAAATCTGTTAAATCAATTCAGACTTATCCAATGTCTGGTTTGCAAGACCCTTATGAGCTAAAAGGACCTTTCACAAAATGCCATTTAGACCAAAGACACAGCACACTGTAAGACCACAATTGAAAACAATTACTGGCTATCTACCAAGAGATACTGTGCCCTCATCATTTCATAGATAGGACACATTGTTAGAGACATTGTTTATTTTATACAGGCATTAAAGCTTCATATCGCTGTGCAACAGGTCTTATAATAAATGGCTGAACTGTATTTACAGATCAGTGTTTCAAGAAATTTTAATGAAATTACCATAAATGGCATGTTATTTACAGTATCAATATGTATTTGCATGAATGTTGTGAACATTTTAGGAGTTTTACATATAGTAGCAGCCCC
>BJFM01001948.1:53391-66682 GCA_016586285.1 Arothron firmamentum | reverse complement strand
CCTCCTCCAGGATCCTCCTGAGGGTCAGGCCTTCCTCTGCCTCCTCCAGGATCCTCCTGAGGGTCAGGCCTTCCTCTGCCTCCTCCGGGATCCTCCTGGTGACTATTACTCCTTTCCAGCAGCCCTGCTGATAAAGAGTTTCAGAAATAATTTCCATAAATTCCTCATCAGCCACTCCACCTTCTCTGACCACAAAACCATGACGGTCTACAGAAAATATTAAAAACCTGCAGGACTTTTTGATATAAAGTAAATCATTGCGCAGCAGAATTCTTAATCCCTAACCGTAAGAAAACTAAACAAGTCCAGTTGCATGCTGATATAAATAGCGTTCACTGATGGTAAAATTGTGTGGCACACACCCAGATGCATCAATTTCTGCTTTAGTGGTAGCGTGGGGGGGGGGTCCTCTGATTCAAGAGACACAGCTGAGGACCCAGAAGACATGGTAAATAGAGTCTTGACTGCTTTTGTCACACAAGACAAAATGAAAAAAATGGATTCGATGATATAGCCTATATGATGATAGCCTATACATACATAAAATATATATATTGTATGTAAATATATGCAGTAATCAGTTAATATCAGTAATCAGTTCCCCTGTATTAATTTGGTCCAGCAGATGAAGCGACAGAGCAAATGAACCTGCAGAAGCTGAGAAACCTTGAGTGAAGCAGCCTGAGCAGGTTTCAATGATTCAGTCTCACATCACACATGTTTTTTGGATTAAAAACAATATTTTTGCTTTTTTTTTACGTTCCATGCACAGTGCAAATGATTGATGAGTACCGTTTTTCACATATTTAGGGGATTTGCACTGTTGATGCGTGGAGTGAACAGAGCAACCCTCCAGTCCATCTCCCTGTTCCAAAAATAAATTAACATAGCCCCCGGGTAGGGGACGTTTCAGATATTAAACTGATAAGAACAGATATTTTTTTTTGCAAATCGAAATGTATTGACAGTCAGTCAGTCATGTTTCCATACTTACATTTACATACAATAGACACAAAGACATTAAATACACCAATAAAACAATACATATTTGTAATCTGAACCTGACATGGTTAAAATAATAAAACCATTGCTTTTAAACAGTACAGATAAAATGGCGGTTTCCATTAGTTATAAAAATATGTCGTGTGTCTTATTTAAAGGTCCATAAAAGTGAGTGCATCAATTAAAATCAAAGCTCATTTTCAATCCAGGAGTTGTACAGGAGCACGGCGAATTCTTCACATATTCCTGGGGAGAATATTTGACTGCAGTATCATGATTTCATGCCACTCATTTTGTAACTGAGCCTTCAGCAATCTGAATAATGCACTGTAAAGGTCAGGATCTGTGTTTTTATTTCAATAACTAAAATCCCACAGTCATCTAAAGTAAATGGAATACACTGTCATATATAATGTATGCTAATTTAATCTTTATACTAAGAAAAACATCCATTCATCCATAATGCAAACTGCTTATTCAACATTAGTAAATGTCCTTATGCACCTCAGTCTTCATTCAGAAATCATAAATTTTCTTTTTCTTTCAATTTTAATAGTTTATGTGCTTGTGTGTGTATGTGCGTGTGTGTATATGTATACATATTTATATGTGTGATAGCAGAATGGAGTATCAGAAATTAGACACTTTCACAGCAGCACCAGTACTGAGTTTTATGTTGACTTCCCCGTTGAAAGCCAGCCTGCTAAATTTAGATGGCGGTCTCCCTGGTAGCCTCTCCGCCTGCAGTCCTGCTTGTCAAACCTATGGCATCACTCCTTCTCCCTCCACCTGCTCGCCCCTTCGCCACCGTGTGCTGGACGCTCCAGATTGTGATTGTTTTGTGTCGCCTCAGATTCGGCCGAATCACCTGATCCACCTCTTTTTTTATTGTCTGACAGTCTGCAAAGAAGAGCAGCAGTGAGCCCAATCCCTTTGTCCAGCTGAATGTTGGACATAAGACTCTGGAGAGTAAGTTGAGTAAGGTTTTCTTACCCAGAATTCCCCCAACCCATTGCTCTCTCGAGCAATCTACTGCTAATCAGAGCGTGCAGCCCGAGCGCAGACTACGTGAGACAGTCAGTGGGTGCCTACACATCACAACAGTTTCCCTTGATGTTGCCATAACAACAAGCCGAGAAGAGCAAAGAGAGAGAGAAAAGCAAAAAAAACAAAAAAAACAAAGAAACCAAATTCTGGGCAATAATGACACAAGAGTTTTTGATTTTAGGCTTTGATCTTCTGCCGCGGATCCAAACGGGCGAAGTTCAAACATGTTTCAGTGAGAGCGAAGCTCAAACTCAGAGCCGGAGTTGGAATAAACATAAGATTAAAGCTTCTCTCTTAGTTCTAAATTCATTTTCTGGCTGGTAGATGATGCGAGCAGTAACAGACATGATTTTCAATCAGAGAATAAAGAGGTTGAATGATTAATGGCATGTTAATGCGGAATTCATCCATTTTCAGGTCAATCATCAGTGAGCCAGTAGAGTTTAATGTTCTCTGAAAACTTTTCTCCTCCTGCTCTCAAATCTGTTTATCGGAAATTCTATTCAAAGATCCACTTCAAGACCAAGGATCCGCTGTGGGAAGACTGCTTTTCATGCCTCGTCCACAATCCCAGGAGGCAGGAGCTCGAGGTGGAGGTGAGGAGAGTTTAGATTCTGCCACGTCGCTCACAAATCCAGGAAGAAAAACTGCTAAATTGACCGATGGCTTTGTTTTTCCTGCCTGAGCACAGGTAAAAGACGACAAGCACAAGTGCACCCTGGGAAATCTGACAGTGCCTCTGAGCATCCTGTTGGAAGAGGAGGACAGGACACTGACTCAGGGCTTCCCCCTGAAGAACTCCGGACCCAGCTCCATCATCAATTTGAAGATGGCCCTGGGGGAGAGTAATGGACCATTACGCATTAAAGGTGCTTCCTGTTAGTCAAGCCGGATCAGGTGTTCGGGATCCGCTGAGTCTGCTGACAGACATAAAATCTGCAGCATCGGCAAGAAGCTCAGCAAATTCATCCTCTCCAGAGTGAGATTTATTGCCACCTGCAGGCGGAAGTGCCAACTGCAGCCACGAGTGCTGAAAAATGAATACAAAAAAGTCTATATATATATATATATATATATATATATTTTTTTTAATCTCAAGCCGTTCTTGGCCTGACGTTTGCAACAATAACAGGAGAAACAGCAAGGCTGCGATTTCCTGGTCTCACTGTCAGCCGTCCCCCTCCCCGCTTTGGCAGCGACATTGAAGTGAATGGAAATTACCTTTCCTAAGTTACATTTCAGATACAGCAGAAACATCCGGGAAACAGGTGGTCAACCATTTCTGGGAGGCTTCCGTCCCGATTCACAATGGAGCTTCATCTCTGAAGCCCAATTAAAGAGGCTGCCATGACACGCTGTTTCAATCTTCTGATTCAGCATACAATCGTTCCGACTGTCCCATTAACTCACAGCGTGCTGCAGCCGGGAAACTGCCCTGACCTTTCAGAAACAGCACGCATTCCTCTTCTATCGAATCATCGAGGCTGCTGGATCAATTTATTTAAAGAAGTGTTGTGTTGTGTTGTGTTGTGTTGTGTTGTGGTGATCCAAGGGAAGGTCTCTGGTGAGAGGTGGCGGAGCCCGGGGCCGCAGCTGAGGAAAGAACCAACCGCAGGTAACCTCAGTTGCTAGCCCAGTTACCTTTAGCAAACACAAATCTGCATTCTGGACTGAAAAGAGTGTAAAAAGACCTCTTTTTGTTGCCATAGATTCTCTCCCTGGAGAAGCTGGTGTTCTCTGATCAGCCGTCCTCCGTTCGGCTCAGAAAGTCCAGCATGCCACAGCCTCCGCCCGCGGCCGCCGCCTCTCCGAGGTGTTCGGTTTCGGATTCCCCGCTGCCCCCGCCCACACCCCCTCCGCCAATCGACGTTTCCACCCTCGCCCTCCCGCTAAGGGATGGCGAGCCGTACTCGGCCAGCCCTCAGCGCAGCAGCTCCAGCCTCGGCGGCTTCATGTCCGGCTCCCAGAAGCACCTGCCCCACAAGGAGTCCACGCCCAGCCTGGTGTCGGACATCTCGCTGCCCTTCGCCACGCTGGAACTACAGCAGCGGCTGCGTCAGCTACAGAAGTAAATGCATGTTTTCTTGCTATTTATTACCTTTTTAAAAGAAAATAAAAGGATGAAGATGCTTTTTCACTGTCATGCTTCTTCAGGTTAGCATCGGTATGTCTGCAGCTGCTCCTGGCAGGATGGTTTTAGAATGAGTATCTGAATGAATGTTTAATCCTGGGCCGTTTGTCCGTCTGCTCCAGCCTGATTGCTGTTGCATAAATTCTGCCGCAGTCTCTGGGAGTGACACTTCCGCTCTGGTGTGTTGACAGTGGCTCGGCACCCAGCCAGTTCCCCCTGGGAACGGTTCGCCACAGCCCTCATAGGAACAAGCTCATAGTGGTGGTGCACGCCTGCAGGTGAAGACACGCCCCAGAAGAAGGAGAAGATCATTCACATTCATTCAAACAACTGAAGTCAAGCTGTTCTCTCTTCTTCCAGAAACATGGCGGAGCAACCTAATAAGTTATTCTGCACATTTAGATCCTTAGTTGTACCTTTAAAGTCATGGAAAAGCTTTAAAAAGAAAACTGAGTGTGCATGTTTTGGGTTTTTGAGTTGTAAGCATTCCCGTCGGTGTCCTCAGAAACCTGATCGCCTTCACCAAAGACGGCTCAGATCCCTTCATACGTCTCTATCTGCTGCCTGACAAGAGCCGCCCGGGCAGGAGAAAGACCACCACGGCCAAGAAGAGCCTCAACCCCATCTACGATCAGACGTGAGTTCACGGCCTTCCACCCCCCCCGGGCGGTCAAGGAGCGACCGTTTGCTGACAGAGCGTCTGATGTGCAGATTTGAGTTCAGCGTTTCCGTGGTGGAGCTCCACAGGAGGACTCTGGATGTAGCGCTGAAAAACGGAGTCAGCATCCTGTCCAAGCACAAAGGGCTTCTGGGGAAGGTCGTATCTGGGCTTTTTCTTTGGATTTGAAGCCTCTGCGAGCAGCCGAACAGTCCGGAAACAAGTGTGTTTGTGTCCTGCAGGTGTTGGTGGATTTGAGCAGCGAGGATATATCGAAAGGATGGACTCACTGGTAAACGCTGTGGTTTGCCTCTCCTCTGACTGACTGGTTCAGTCTTCACCCGCCTGTCCTCACGTTTCCTGTCATCCGCCACAGGTATGATCTGAGTGAAGATGGCTCTTTGTCTCAGCCTCTGAGAAGTCTTCAAGACCCCCACTTACACAGCGACAACGCCTCTCTGCGGTAATATAGTGATTAAGTTTATATAAAGACGCCCCGTATCGCATTTATAGATTTTCCCCAGTGGCTTGACAGTGGCTCGGCACTGACTTTGGCAAAGACTTTTTACAATCATTCGATGTGTCAACACTGTGATTCCAGTCGTTGTTTTGGAACACACAACCTGCCTTGTCCCTGTTTTCAGTGTAAATAAAGACTTGTTAATATAGCTGGGCACATACGCAGCATTTTTCATGGCATTTGATTCTGAAAAATTCCATTCAATCTCTTATTTATTGCCAGCTAATGCTTACGACTTAAAATTAAAATGTGAGATAATTCTGTTGCGTTGTCCAAGAAAACTCTCACCAAAGGGTACAATTACAAAAATATGCATACGTAGCCTTCCTTCCTTTGACATCTTCTGCTATTTAATTGATTGTATTGCTTTTATTTTTGCTTGGTTTCAAACATGACGTGGCTCACAGTTAGTTTGTCTATTTTAGGAGGACTTTTTGTTTTGTGCAGTTGTCTCAGATACTGAGGACATACGAGGCATTTTTAGGGCTATTATTAAGTGCTGTAAAGTCTGAACTGTATAAAGGATACTTGAATAGGAGAGTAATTATTGGTCAAACTACTGTAGTTATTGGTGAAAGTGAATGACAGGAGTAAAGATAAGTTATTGCATTTTACCAACAGACTTGCTGGTTTTTGAGATGACACAGCTTTCTCAGAGGCTTGTACATGTTTGTTATATATCCTGTGCCTTAAGAAGTATGTAATTTTTGCCTTCCTAATGTTTTTATTTTGGATGATACAATGCCTCATGGATTTTTGAAGAATAAATGCTTTTGCTTGTGAAAACATTGCTGGTGCGAGTCCTGTTAATCCATTCAACGACCCCGCTGCAAGAAATAGAATGCGGTCCTTATGCGCCATCTAACGCCGCATAACGATAACTACAACAACATGTCGGCGTAAATCGACGACGTCATGACGTCATGATAATCCAAATTTGCGCGGGTTAGCTTGTCAGTTTGGATGGCAGTCACATACGGCTTGTCGCTCCCTTAAACAGTATATTTAACGGTAAATGTGTTATTTTAAAGCTCCATAGCTCGTACGGAAACGATTAGACTTTTAAAACGCACCAGCACCAGTTTGTAGAGAATCTCAATTAATCGACAACAGCGCTGTTAATGCTCATGCTAACCGGTTACGGTGAGGTTAGGGTTGCCGTGTTTGTTTTGTTCCGGTTTTAGTGAAACTTTACATTAGAAAACGTTCATTCTGCATAATCTCGAACAATCTTCTGTTATTTGTGGGGTTGTAAAGTGACTGTCCCATCGCCGAAAACATGTCAAGGAGAAAGGCGTTTTTAGATGCAGCCTGTAAGGAAAATGTAGAGGACTTTCTCCGCTTTATCGAGCTTCATGTAAGTGGCTTTTTAATCGTTTACAATGAAAAACAAAAATTCAGATCTGGGTGTATATGTATATTTTACGATTATTTCACGAGAGTCAATTTAACACAAGTCAGCTAACATTTATCTTCGCAGGATCTTATTAAATCCTGACTTAAAATCACCCTTAAAGCTAATAAAAACGAATAGATGCAGTCGGTTTTAGTTCATGTAGGAAGTGTTGATTTAAAGTCCAAAAATTTCCCAAGCCTCATAATTATATTGTGTTTTTGAACTTTAAGTTGTTCGTTTTGTTTTATTGCATTACAATTGATTGATGGAACTGAGGTGTTTCCCATTGATGGTGAAGTTCTTCTGTCCTCTTGTGATGCTGAGCAGAAGAACAAGACGGAGCCCTTCAATGTGGAGGAGGTGGTGCAGGAGATGCCCAGGGAGCAGAGGCACACTCTGTGGGGAAAACTGGCCTCCCTCCTTCAGGATGTGCTGCAGGATTCACCCCCAGAGCAGTGGGACAGAGGTGGAGAGGAGGGTATGGATGTGGGAGCAGCTGGAGACCCTGTAAGTTTATCAAATGATGCTGACAAGTTCAGATTTTAACACATGAAAGCTTCTGTTCACATTTCTGCCAGAAACATGTCGTAGCCGTTATGGATGGAGTGACACTAGTGGTGGCAGTTTCTTTAAAGGTCCTGCAAGATGGAGATGCCTACAGTGCCCCCCTCCAGGTTGCTCTCAGGCTTCATGGTTGGTCTCCTGAAGGTGGATTTTCAGTGTTTACATAGTGTTTCTTAGGGCTAAGTCCTGTTTTTTGTTGTTCTCAGATGTTTTGACATCTACGTCTGAGCAAAATGCACCTCTGCAGCACCACATTCACCTTTTCTGTGAGGCCTGGTGGAAGAAAGACCGGAAAGAGAAAGACACATTCGGTCGCACGGCTTTCCTCATGTCACTGAAGAAGAGCCTCACCTCCAAGAAACCATTCTGTTTGATTCAAGTTGCATGTAAAATAAGTCGGTATACTCAGATTTGAAGCATGAAGGTTGTTTCGCCCTCGTCTGTATGTATTTGTCTCAGGTGACTGAGATCCAAAGAGTCTGGAGTCTCCACAATGTTCTCCTGACTCTGGATTCCACGTCAGAAGACAACAAGGAGATGATAGATTTGCTGCTCCAGTGCTTCAATCGGCCAGTTTTCCTAAAAAACGACGATGTGAGATGCGATTCAGTCGCTCTTTCTTTATTTTCGGCTCTGCTGAGCTGTTAGCTTGATGACGTGCATGTTGTCGCAGGGAAAGCGGTTCCTGGTCTTTCTTTTCAGCTGGAACGTAGCTTCATCTGGCTTATTCACGGCACCGCCAAAAACCAGCTGGAGTTTTATAGCAAGTAGGACCCCAGCTTCATCCTCGCAGACACCCGTCAGGTTTCTTTTTGTTATTCACAAATCAACGTCTCTTTTCAGGACCATGACCAGCCACATTACAGAGGTTTACTTCAGAGCATGGAAGAAGGCTAGAGATGTCCAGGAGGAGATCGAGAGTTCCTGCGTTCAGGATTTTATGCAGAATGCCATTTTTCCGCGTCGCACCTCTCCTGTCCACGATAAAGTCAGACAGGTAGATGTCCTTTCTTCTGGGTTCTCTCTAATAGTCCGTCTTTACTCTCCAAATGGTTCTCTTTGCAGATTGTGAGTTATTTCCACTCCAGGAAGGGCTGTCACCAGGTGGACAAGATGCTCTGTCATCTTTATAAGCCCATTCTCTGGAAAGCTCTAAGTGTGAGTGTGTCACTCATCTTTCAGCGCCTTTTTTTTTTTCTAGATATAATTTATTTAACCTCTCAGTTTGGTGTCTTTAGGCGCCGAATTTTGAGGTGCGTGGTAATGCCACGTTGCTTTTCACTGAGGCCTTCCCGGTGCACGATCCAGATCAGAGCAAGTGCGCAGACGAGGCCATCCAGAAGCAGCTGGACAATGTCATTGTGCACACATCTTTACTGTCTGTATTTTGAAGAGAAGAAGAAGAGGAAAAAATGTAAATGAATAGTTCAAAAATGTGCTCAGACCCTCCTAGAAGACCCTCATTCCACCGTGCGTTCCACTGCCGTCCTGGGCGTGTGTAAGATCCTGGGCCAGTGCTGGGAGCTCCTCCCTCCACCCATCATCACAGACTTTCTGAAGAAGCTGGTGATGGACCTGGTGACCGACTGCAGCTCGCCTGACGTGCGCTGCTCGGTCTTCAAGGTCGGTTTTGCTTGGTTTCGGATCAGGTCTGGGTGGCGGTAGGAATCTCACCGCTTCTGCTTTGTGTGACGGCCTCCTCAGTACCTGTCTATCGTCCTGAACAACGCCCTCAGCCACCCGGTGCTGGAAAAGCTTCTCCCTACTCTCAAGTACAGCCTCCATGACACCTCAGAGAAGGTCCGCACGGCCTTCCTCGACATGCTCATCAAGGTGAAAGCCGTGTGTGCGGCCAAGGTAACGTCCCTCCATCCTGCATGGACCAACAACCCCTCTGCACCAGTGGTGGGGGTTCTGGAGAATGATGGAAGCATCTTTAATCTGCATTCTTCTCGGCAGATTTGGGACGTGTGCAACATGGAGCACCTGCTGGCCCGCCTGGCCGTCGACTCGCAGTCCGTCTCCAGGCGCATCGTGGACCTGCTCTTCAAGTCCTTCTTCCCCGTTAACGAGTCGGTGCGGGAGTGGTGCTGCCGCTGCGTCACACTGGTCCAGATGAACCCCACCGCCGCCCGCAGGTTCTACCAGTTCGCCCACCGACACACTGCCCCCACCAACATCAGTAAGAATGTCTGGAAGGCCAGACGTGGAAGCGTGTGTGTGCGTGTGCGTGCGTGCGTGTGTCGAGACCGTCTTCGTTTTGTCTTGTAGTAAAGCTGATGCTGGCCCTGCGCCGCCTCCTGAACAGCTGTGTGTTGGCCGACTGTCACCAGACTGAGGTCGGCGACAGCAACAAGGAGAACAGCACGGTAAGAGCCGTAGATCTCAGACACAGGGCGGACCGGTCTGCTCCAGCCGGGCTTCACTTCTGGCTCTCTCTGCCCCCCGCAGGCAGAAGCTCAGCTTGGCAAGGACGTGGCCGTGGTGGCCCGGCTGCTGGAGGTCCTGGTGGTCCTGTGGAGGAGTGTCCAGAAGGCTCTGAGGCAGAACCAAGAAGCGGAAAAAAACACCGTGGCCACGTTTGGAAGCGTCATGGTCAAATACTTCCAGGCCGAGGTCCCCACACAGCACGGTGGGTTTTTTTTTAGATATCATTTAGTTGTTCTTTGTGATGGAAGCGTGTGTGCGTGTGTGTGTTTCCAGGAGGAGCAGTGCATGGTTCCTCTCACCCAGCTGGCCTCCTTCATGCCTCCAGCTGCGGTCCCCACATTCAGGTGCCTCCGTCTTTCCTTTCCTCTCCTGTCTTCCTCTCTGATGGCGACCCCGCCCAGCCTCCTTCCCTCACCCCGC
The DNA here is from genome assembly GCA_016586285.1 of Arothron firmamentum. NCBI lineage: Eukaryota > Metazoa > Chordata > Actinopteri > Tetraodontiformes > Tetraodontidae > Arothron > Arothron firmamentum. Next base: position 56,514 of record BJFM01001948.1, on the reverse strand, counting down.
CCGTTTCTCTCCCAGCTGCAGCGTCCTGTCCAAGCTGCGGAGGATGGACCCGGGAGCCCCAGCGGCGTGCTACAGCCAGCTGCTGGAATGCGCGTGCAGCTGGGACGAGGCCGCAAACGTCCTCGAACTCATCACCGACTGGCTCACGCAGGCTCAGCCCAAGCAAGGGGTCAGTCTGGCGGGGAGCCGACCCAGACGCCGACAGCCGGGGGTGGAGGCTGCACGCGTTCACACTCTGTTTGTTCACCCTCAGGAGAGAGAGGGCAGCGGCCGGAGGGTGCGTATCCAGGAGACAGCGGAGGCCAAACCAGAGCTGGCTCTGGCGTACCTGGACTACCTGCTCAACCACAGGGCCACGTGGGAGAAGGTCCTGGTCCTGGAGGAGCGGCGTCTGAGGAGGCTGCACACGGCCCTGGGAAGCTGGAGGGTGCGCCTGACCGCGCCCGCTCGCACGCCCAACCCGCGCGTGTCAGCCTCGTTTCAGCCGTGTTTGTCTCTGCAGGCGGTGCTCTACGCCCACCTGAGGGGCGCCACAGGAGAGCCCAGCCGGTGCGTTCGTGTGTCACGGCCGCCTCGGAGCTCATCTGCAGCACAGCGTGAGTTTTGCGGCAGGCCGGGACGGGCGGCGTCTTCAGGACAGGGTGGCGTCCGTGTTGCTGCAGCTGCTCGTCCTACAGCTGCAGTACAAGATGAAAAAAAAAAAATCAGGTTTTACTCTTCAAATTCCAGGCCTCAGAGGGGCGAGAGTACCTGCGCTCCCTTGAGCAGGACGCGGCGTGGATCTCGGCGTGAGTGCTGCCCTTCCTGGCTGAAGCTCGGAGACGGCCCGGAGACGCGTCAGCTGGCCGCCCACATCGTTGAGGTGAGAACACCAGGCCACCTGAGCTGATCTGGGATCAGCAACCACACAGACGTCAGCAAGAAGACAGATGAGTCTCTCGGGGCGTTTTCCTCTGCTCAGAGTGTCCTGCTGCTGTGTCGGGACGTTTTCCTCGTCGGTTTGGCTGACCGGACGCTGAGACAGATCCTCCGGCTGTGCTCCGTCATCCTCCTCTGAGGTGGGCGATGGAGGGAAAAAAACCCAGCAAAAAGGCAGGTTCCAGAGCTCTCAGCCACTTGTCTGCGTCCACCGGCAGAGGCAGGGCACCTGTGCGTCCCCCCCAGCCCTGCAGCTTCCGAAGGAGGTGGTCTGCAGCCACACGCCCCAGGAGGAGAAGCAGCCTCAGGTGAGCCAGGAAGAGCCCTTGGCCCTCATCCTGGGTGTGGTGGCCCACCTGTTCCAGAAGGTTATTGAACTCCTGGCCCGTCGCCTCAGAAAGCAACCGGAGGAAGGGAAGCAGGTTCTGAAAGCGTCTATCTTAGCTGTCTGATCCGAGGCCTCCGGGCTGCTGCTGCTGAACCTCTCCGTTTCTTTGGCCTTGCTCCAGCTGTGCCAGGCGGCCGAGCCCGCGCTGACGGACTTCCTCCAGGCCGTCCTGCTGTGGGACCCGGCGCCCCTGCTCGGGGTCTTCTCCACCCTCTTTGCCGCCATCTTAGTGGAGAGCAGACACTGGCTTCAGAAGGTATGAATGAGCTCCGCTGGCCTCAGATTCGGCTTTCCAGCGCCGATGGAAGCTTCCTGCAGATGACCCACCCTGATGAGGCGAGCCTGCCAGAGTCCATCCAGGACCTGCCTCCTCTGTCCAGCGTGTTGCTCTCTGTCATCTTCAAAGCTCCTTCTGTTACCACGTAAATCATCTTCCTTCATTAGCTGCCCTGAGGAATGGAAAAAAATGAATAAAACAGGAGAATAAATGTAGAAAAAGCTTCAAGAAAGAGACCAGGAAGTTGCTGAGAAGGCAGCACTGCCCTCTGGTGGATAGATTTTGTAACAGTAATGCTAAGATGAAGAAAGCGTCATGAGACTGATCACGAGGTTGGCACCTTTTATCGTTCACCCACCATCTTTTTCCAGGATGTTTTTGGCTGAATTCGGCTCATCTCCAGATTCGGAGGCCATCAGCAGCCTGAACGAACTGGCCGCCCTCTCGCGCATCCTTTTTTTGGTTTGTGCCACGTTTATTAGCAGGAAAGGCTAAAGCCGCCCAGAAGGGCGCGGCCACATCTGTCCTGCAGCAGCTCCACAGGTGCGCCTCCACCCCTGCAGACGGCAGCCACATCCAGAGGTGGGCCCCCACCTGGGTAAATCTGTCTGTTTGAGTCCAGAAGCTGGAACATCTGTCTGTCTGATCCACAGGCTCCTTTATGACACATCACTGAAGACCCTGAATGGAATCCTGGACCTGGAGCTGTTCCAGAGGATCCGCCTGCAGCGACACACACCTTCTCTTCTCCAATGATGGCCTGCACCTGTCGTTTTTAAAATACTTTCACACTAACTGCTTCTATTTCTCTGTGTTTTCTCAGCATTTGGCTTGTGTGGAGCTCCTAAAAAATAAACCGACAGCTATCATTTGAGATAAAGTACATGTATGTGCTTTTATTGTGAAGGATTTTTTCCTCACAGGAAGTTAATAAAAGCTCTGGATCATCTCCACCTTTACTTCATTTTATAGCTTTTTAAATTGTTTTTCCTCATGATTGGTGGCTGGCAGCTGCTCTTTCTCATCCATCCATCTGTGCGCGTCATCCGCGCTCGCCGTGCGCGGCTCTGACGTCAGGGCCCGGGGAGGGGCTCCTCCTCCGGGCAGCTGGTGCTGTTTGTGGTGCTGAACCGACGCCTCCGCTGCGCCTCCGTCCACCCGCGTCCTCTCCGCCTTCCTGCCCGCAGCTCCACGCCTCTGCGAGCCCGAGTCTGAGCCCGGCGGCCGGCGGACGCGTCGCTCCGCGTCCACCTTTGCCTGCTGGTTTGTTTTGCTTGTGTCATTTTTGTTTCCTTTCCTTTCTCTTTGCGGAGGTGCGCGATGGATTAGCGGCGGCGCCTCCAGGCAGGAGCGCTATGGATCCGCGCTGGTGCCCCGTCCTCCTCGCTGCATTGGCGGCCAGCCTTTGCTCCTCGCCCGCCCTGGCTGAGCGTAAATTTGGTAAGAATCTCTCCCAGTTTGTCAGCTTCTGCTCCCAGTCGCCTGTCTTTTTCGCCCCAGCGTGTGCTGAAGTTACATAATGGTGGCGTCTGCAACCCCC
>BJFM01001947.1:114715-135862 GCA_016586285.1 Arothron firmamentum | reverse complement strand
GTGAACAATGGAAATCAAATTTTAACTCAAACCAGATTCATTCAATATATTCTTTTATCTACCAAAGTAGCTGTTAAATATAGTTAAAAAACGAGCCTGCAAATCCACTTAAGGATCTACAATCTATAATCTTCTCATCAAAGTTCTTTTCTACATCAGTTACTACATCTCACCGCAGAGACGTCGGGGATGTTTTGCGGTTTTTTGGACTGTGCGGTGTGACCCACGATGCCGATCTCCAGCGGGAACACGATCTCGGTCTGCGGGTGAACCAGGTTCGCCTCGTATTTGGACGTTGGCGTGACGTCAAAGAGGCAAGTGGCGAGTTCCGGCGTCCCGTTTCTGCCCCTGCACTGGTAATAACTGACCCTGTCGGCCTGGATGATGAGGGCGACCCGCTGCAGGACTTTGTGCAGGCACTGCTCCATGTTGCCCGGCTTCTGCAACTCCGACACCATCTCCAGGATGATTCCGGCCTCCACGACGCAGTTGACCTCTTTGAACGAGGCGGTGTCCTTGATGTCGAGCGGTGCGCAGAAGGCGGCGGCCAGCGCCTCTGCGCGCACCTTTTTGTCGAAGTATTCTTTGGCGAACTGCGGGTTGTTCTCCAAGTATTTCTCCACGCTGGCTTGGTCTGCCATGTTGAAGTCGGGCGGTTTTGTTATTCCAGCGCTCTTGTCAAATCAAGCATATGTGGGGACGGACGAGGGGCGACTGGAAAGGCTGAGCTGGATCAGGGGCGTGCGTTGGCACAGACCAGCATTCTCCTCCGTGGTCCCCGAGCGAGTCTAACGCGTCCTGTGTCCACAGACCAAAAGGATGGGACAGGAGTGCGGCTTAGAGGCTGAAGGGATCAAACTGTCCGCTAATTAATGTGACGTCATGACATTAAAAGCCCTGCTCTAAGCGCCCTTAACCCCCTAAATCCCAGCGGTGATCAGTAACTGTGAAGCGGCGGGGAGGCAGGAGAGAGGGAGACCAGCCAGGTCAAGGATGCTGAGATGACAAAAGTCTGAGATCAGAAATGCTGTCATCCAAAGTCAAAGCCTTCTCGCTGGGTCATCTGTTTCGTCCCATACATAGACGGAGGTTCTCCACCTCCATCAGATGCCAGGCTGGAGCTGCTTTCGTTGATGCTCAGGCACTAATCTCCCAATTAAACATCTAATTAAACTTCTAATCCTGAGACCGGGGGAGACATTTTCGCATCTCCTGGCCACAAATAGACCGTCGCTCTGTCGGTGTTGCCTTAGCTACAGCTCTGCTTGTATGTAAATGGGGTCACTTTTCAGCAGTGATGGTTCTAATCTAATGCTCTAACTGTGGTCCTACAGGCACTTCAGCACCATCGTGGATGTACCAGGACCAAAAAATAACCAATTAGTAAAACTTGGACGTCTGAGAACAAGGGCCTAAACTAAAGTTGGATGGCTATTTTTGACCACACACACACACACACACACACACACACACACACACACTGTCTGGTTGGCAAGACAATGACTTCCCTCCCGATTTTGCACCACGAGGATTAAACCCAGAAAAAGAGCTGGAAAAGAAGACGGGGGCAAACAAAGGCAGCGGGTTGAGACAGTTGTGATGCTGCAGTTAAGTAGTTTTGAATTGTCCTGATTTTTGATTGGTTGACAGTTGACTGAGTTAAAAAAAAAACCCAAAACAAACAACCCCCCCCCCCCCACAAAACCACAGGAATCAGTGTTTTTGTAAGGTCAGAGTTCGCTGTGGGGGCTCCTTTAACAGACACTGTCATTGCTGCTGGGAATGAGCGCTCAGGCCATTAACGACGGAGGATCTGGAGAATGTGCAGCTCAACAGGAAACAGAGTCACAATCCCGTTAGACCATCGTCTCTGGAAAATCGTTGTTTTGCAACTTGCAAAGGCAGAGAATGGATCTCGACTAACGCCTCAGTGACTTCAAAGCCTGTTTCCACTCATTGTTTCCATCCCTGATTATTCTGAACCTCCAGACTTTGTGCTCTGATTAAATATTTGTCTACCTCCCCTTTGCATTGATTGCCGTGTTGTGAGTGGACTTGAGCACTTTGTACAACTGATAGGGCCCCCCTGACAACAAGACCATGTCTACTGCTGATTAAATAACATTGAGCATTTTGGGGGAATGTGCAGAATGACCTATAATCTTCTCATCAATCTAAAAATTCCAACTCAAAATCACCGATGGTGGATGGACAGTCGTTCCCTCCGCTGGAGAACGTCGAAAACTTGCTGAACCTTTGAGGTTCCAGCTATGAGCTCAGGAGCCCCAGATGATGTGGAAGGACAGAGGATCCAATGTCCACAATACACAACAAGACTTGGGGGGTGGGAGCTTCAGTTACGTAATTGTTTTGTAAATGTTTCTGAACCAATGGATCGAGAGTTAGCCGTGGTGGTAGCAGGGGAGGGTCAGATCTCCAGAATTTATTACACAACAGGTGCATGTATATAAGAACAGGACCTGTCGGCACACCAGAGGATCTGTCAGCTGTCCGTCCCTTCAGAACCAGGTATGTGTTTCTGGAGGCTGGAACGATCGATTTTGCTAAAAAGCTCAATTTTGCGATATTTTCCCCTTTTCTTTCTGGTGCTTCCTTCCCTCTAACTGTCCTGCCGCTGCTCTCCCATTGCATGTGCCGTTGTCTCTCCTCTGAAGTAAAATGCTGTGGTACGCGGTGGCCCTCTGCCTCCTGGGGGTGTCCTGGGCTCAGAACTGCCAAGTGGCCAACATCCAGGTCATGCAGAACTTTGACAAGACCAGGGTGAGTCGGGAGCATACAGCAGAGCAGCTCCACACTGCGTTCTTCTGTCCTATGTAGTGTACTCAGATCTTCGTTTGGGTTCATCTCCTCCCAGTATGCAGGGACATGGTATGCTGTGGCAAAGAAGGACCCACAAGGCCTGTTCTTACTGGATAACATCGTGGCCAACTTCTTTATCAGTGAAGAAGGCCACATGAATGCGACTGCTGAAGGCAGGGTCATCATCCTCAAGTGAGTTGCTCCTCTAGCCAAACATGAAAGCATCTTGTTCTCCTCCTTGTCCTCAGTGTTTACAAGGATGTCCCCTTTCTTTGACCTCCAGCAACTGGGAAATGTGCGCACAAATGTTCGGCACCTTTGAGACCACACCCGACCCTGCCAAGTTCAAGATGAGATACTGGGGCGTCGCATCCTACCTGCAGACTGGATGTGAGTGTCTCGACAGCAGCAACAGCAGCGCTGCTTGATTTAATACAAGCCACACAAATGTGCGCAGTGTTGGAAGGGAGCCATTATTAGTGCTGACCTTCTCGTGATTGTTGATTCAGTATCTTCACCCAGTGAGGCTCCAGGTTTGGGTGACCCTGACTCAAACAGCGTGTTCTGGTCGCTATGATCCGCGCAGAGCCATGGTTGTTGACGCTAACAACTGGGCCAAACTGTTCCAAGGACACATAAAGGAAGGAAAAGAGGAAAAAAAAAAACAAAAACAAAAAAAGGGCATTTATTCTATGAACATGACTGTGAAAAAAACCCATCTCTCTGTTGATTTTCACATTCAGTTCTGTCCGTCTCACAGACGACGACCACTGGGTGATCGACACCGACTATGACAACTACGCCATCCACTACTCCTGCAGACAGGTGGACGACGACGGCACGTGTCTGGACAGCTACTCCTTCATATTCTCGCGCCACCTGACTGGCCTGAGAGCTGAAGACCAGAGCATTGTCCAGGACAAGAAGACGGAGCTCTGCCTGCAGGGCAAATACCGGCGCACCTTCCACACCGGTGAGCTGAAAGCAAAGTCCATTTGATTATGCAAGCGTTTCTTTTTTGCAGTGATTCATAAGGCGGTATCGCTGATAGGGTGAGAGTCAATGATTTACCCCAGCACAAACCCCGTGATTACAGCCGATCTTGTTCCCGCACAAGTTCCTCGTCTTTTCACGCTTGATTTTGCTTTTTTTTCCCCCTTTCAATTGCAGGCTTCTGCAGCACATGATCTGTTTACACTCGGAAAGGAAGAAGTACCCCCCTCAGGGAGCGCACATCCTTCTTCTGCCCATGAACCGTTCCCCGCCAAGCTCCTCTCTGCTCCATCGCTCTAGTCTCCCTAAGCAGAATTTCCAGGGCTCCCAGAACAAACAAATAAAGAGAAAAACACCAACTGTTAGAATCAAGAGAATGATGACGGCTGTCACGAGGCTGTTGCCAAAATGATCTCATGCCAAAGCTTTTGTTGTTAAAAAGTCAAAGTTAATGTATGATTTAAAAAAAAAATCTGGAACTCTCCCTCTGGTGACCCCTGTGGAAAACTGGCAGTGTTTCCACTCTGAGTGCTTTTGTCAGGAAATCTTGCGGTATGGGGCTTATAAGTTATAAACTCTTTTTTCTCTCTCTCTATCTATTTGAAAATAAAACATCCATGCCACTGTTGGGTCATTTGGGTTTTTTTTTTCCTACCACCTTCCAGAAATACGAAAGAAACTGATGTTTCCTAGAGGGAAAAGTTTTTTATTTTTCCATTTGAGCCGTCGGATGGCGAGGTGGCTGCTGGTCAGCACGGCCAGGTGACCTGTCCAGGGCGTCTTCCTTCCTCCTTCTCGCCCAATGGCTGCAACAACCCTGATGAGGAGTAAGCTGCAGCAAAGAGGATGGATGGAGTGATGGAATGGATGAAAGTGGGAGATAAATGTTAAGTAACAGCTGGATGCGTCTCATCTGTGTACGCATGGCTTCAGCTGAACTTTCATCTTTGCTGCTGTGGAAGCTGATTCTACTCCAAACCCAACCAGCAGATACAGTATACTGGTTTGGCTTTTGTTGGCCTGTGGTTCTGATTCCTTAGATGAAAAATATCCTGATATCTTAGACGATCCCCCTGAGATTTAAATGGCTCAGGGACTAGTAATTATGTCCACCCAAGGATTAAATGTAGCCTCAAAAGGTCACAAAACTACCTTTGTAAAACAGACATAAATTCAAATCTGCGAACCTGAGGGAGCAGTCTCTGTGCTTAGGTGCAGTTAACCAGTTTACAGAGCGGAATTTAGCTCAAAACACCAATAATTCAACCTCAATCTTCTATTTTACACAGCCGTGTGGTTTCCAGCAGATTAAACCGACAGGTTTTTCTTTCTTTCTCCCTTCTCACTTTATGGATTAAGCTTGAGAATCTAGTAAACAATCTATCTGTGTCATTGAGAAAAATCCCTGGATGCTTCATAATCCTTGAGCATTAAAAGCAGAATTAGGGAAAAACAAGTCAGCCACATCAAGTCTGTACTTTTATGTAATGGTTGAGATCTTTATTGCACGTTTACAACAGTATGGTGCATGAAAAAACATCTTTGGGGCACATGATTACAATTACAGGGAGAACTCCGTTTTCAAATAACTGTGTGTCTGCTTAAGTCTATCCAGTCACTATATGGAGGCATGTTAACCCCTTTCCGCTACAAGTAGAACATCGCTAATTCCCTGCCTTAAATAGCTCAGTACAAGGAATTAACTCATGCAATCTCATTCCAGCCTCACCTGGCTAGATTGAAAAGTCAAGGTGGCGATGGAGTGAAAGTCTGGTGAAGTTTAGCGCAAAGATTTCTGTTTACCAAAGAATGAGAGGGAAAAGCCATGCGCTCGCTTATTTAAAAACACACCCGAGAATAAATATAAGAATAAAAATTCACCAAATACACTTAAAGACTTAAGAACATTATCTGAAGAAAGCGCTACAAATCCACAGAAATAAGCATGTGAGGAGTACATGATCAGCATCTGGTCTGATGGAACAACACGCCTGCAGAGAAAAATATGCAGCACAGGAATATCCCATCTTTTTATGTTAAATAAGTGATAAAAGGATGGTTTGGAAGACAGCCCCGCGCATGGTGCGTCTTCTCCACCAACCGCAGAACTCCTGCTCGCTTCTTGTTTGAGTGTGAGTCTGCAGAAATAACTGCATCTGTTACTGAGGCGACAGTAGAAACAACACATTTATCACGATTACCGAGGGCAGCATAAACTTGGATTCAGTGATCATGATGACAGCAGGGGAACTTTAGTCAGAGCCACTTTGCATTTTAATCAGCTTTTGGAAATTGAAGCCGAGAAGTGCATGGTTCTGACTCAAGCTAAGCAGAAGTCGATGTGTGCCAGGAGCTCCCTGTGGCGGCTGGTAGGATAGCTGGCCTGACACCTTGGACATTCCAGGAAGCTCTCGTCCAAAATGCTGGACACCTTAGATGGAGACGTGGGGTCATACAGGTCGCTGGTAGCCAGGTGCTCCATGCAGTTGTGGCTGGGCTCTGAGAAACGGCTGTTTGCCTGTTTCTTCATCAAAAAAAAAAAAAAAAGCCACTTTAGCTTCAACTGCTAAATATATATGACTTAAACCTCTATTGTTACTAACGACAACAAAAATGCCAGTTTGTGAGCTGAAGCCACACTTACCGCAGACTCCAGTTTAGAAATCTGATCGCGGGCCTTGCGGAGCTCCTTCAGCACTTTCTGTAATTGATGCTGCATATTCTGACGGTCGACCCTTTCGTTTTCAAAGTCCTTAGAAGACAGCAGAATCTAGAGAGGTGACAGGCACAGCCAGAAACTCATTGGTCTTCTAATGTGTAGGAGCGATTTCACTGCTCTTAAATCCATCAGAATGGCTTCAGATGAATCTTACCTGTTGCTCCAGGGCTGCGATTCTCGTCTGCTCCTCGCTTTGCTTTAGGAGAGACCTCTGCAGCACATTCACCTGTCAGACAGCCGTCTCCTTTTGTTATTCATGTGCTGACAAGCTCAATAAAAGAAGCTGTGTTTTGCGGAGGGAGTGGTACCTCCTGTAGAAGTTCAGCCGATCTCTTCTTCTTCTCCTCTAATCTGATGTCCATGGTCTCCAACTCCATCCTCATCTTCTCCGCTCGCTCGGACGACGACTTTCTCTCCTCACACAATTCCTGTCTGAAGTAAAAAAAAAAATCAAGAACACTCCCACACAGACACCGAGCTCATTTTTATTCTTCCTGCCATCTGCACTCCTCTTTAAGATTTACGCATGAACTGAGCTGATCGCTCCTTGCGACTTCGCGTGAAACCCTGATTTACCGACTGCTGAGTCGCTCTGCCTGCAGCAGCATTTTGGCCTCCTCCATCTCGCCACACTTGTCCTCGTACTTCCTCTGCTGTGTCGAGAGCTGCTGTTGAAGCCTGGCGACCTGCTGCTTCTGTGACTCCAGCTCAGCCTGAGCGTTCAAGCTCTGAGAAGCAGAGGGAAATGCCAGTTCCTCCGGAATTTAGTCTAAGAACTGACTCAGCGCTGAAGCTGGAGTAATAATGAAGGACTGAAACTCCCTGAAAGCTTTCACCTGTTCCCTCTGCATTCTCAGGTCCTGCTGGGCTTTGCTGACGTGATCTTTCTGGCTTTGCAGCTCTTTCTGCACCCCCAGCAGCAGCTGCTCGTAGTGGCTCTTCACCTGAGCGTCCTTATCTGATGAACTGCCAGCTGCTGCTGTACGACATGACAGGAAGCACACGAATAAACTCTCAATCCAGCTGATTCAAACAAACATGTGAAATGGGAGGAATGATATGATAAAAGCAAAACACTGAATAAAACAGCAGGAGTGATGCTTTCTACTTCGCAGCGCTGAATTCCAATGACTCGAGCCTTTCATGCTCTCACCATCTGCAGCATCCTCCTTCTTGCTTTGTTGTTGCTCCAGCTCCATCAGCCGGGTCAGGAGCGACTGGACGTAGGCCTCTCGCTGCTGGTCGTACGTCAGCCACTGCTGGTTCTTCTCAAGAGCCTGGCGCAAATAAATATTGAGAAGCTTCAGTTATTCACCTGGCCCTGAGCGGAATATCAGGGCTCCACAAATAACTGCTAGGTGGGTAATGTATTCCGCTTATATCGTCTTTCAAATGCAAAAACTGTCAGAGCGTGTTAAAAATAAATTCAAAGCCCCCGGGGGAAAGGAATATTTCTGAATAGACTCACGTCTCTCAGCTGATCTTGTAACAAAACCAACTCTGCAGGGGGCGCTTGTCCATTCTGAGGAAAGAAAATGAAAAGAAAATACTAAATAGCGTCAGCGAGTGATGATTATGTTTGACCTCAGGTCAGTTCCTTGACAGCCATCCCTCGAAGACACTGTCTTCTGACCTCTGAGGGTCAGTCATCTTATAATTCTATGACTGTCAACACCTCTGATCCCGCCCAACTATAAGCGATCAGCTCTGCGTTAAGACACTGTAAGCTTGAGATAAATATCATGAGCTTGTCAACTTTTTCCAGATGGACTTAAACATATGCCTCATCACTTAAGCCCGCTAATAGATTTTGTGAATCCAACAACAGGGCAGTAGGTCATTCAGGGTCTGTTGTTCAGATTATGTAGCTAAGACAAGGTCTTTAAAGGTGGAGGGCATTCCTGGAAAATTACCATAGAGCAGAACTATAAGGAAAATCCATACAGAGGCAGGCTGAAAGACTCATTTCAAAAGGGCCAAAGCAGACTCAGTATTGCATAAATACTTGCATTAAAACAGTCTGACCTCGAGTCTGAGAGTTATACAGGAATAATGTAATGGTCTTTACATTTATTTACATTCAAGGAGTCTTTCCAGTTTATTTGCTGACCTTTAAGAGAAACAACAACTGCAAAAGTATGTTTACTGGAGGGTTTGTGGTAATTGTACAGGTCTTTAAAAGAATATGTTTATATTCATGTGGATAATGCACGTTTAGTAACGGTGGAGGGGTTAAATCTGAGGTCCACAATGCCACCCAGTGGACAGAAGGAGGATTACAACAGGCAGCATTCCAAAACATTTACTTTTAAAGACAATTTGCTTTGAATAAAGTTTAATAATATAATGTGCAGCTCAACTAGTAAGGTTTTTAAAAAGGAGAATCTCAAATGTGGACCGTTACCCAAATCTTTTAGGAGTAGTGTTGTTATGTGGTCAACCTACCGCTGCCTGGGTTTCCAGGGATTTGCACCGTGCAGAGACGGTCACAAGCTGGGTTTTCATATTCTCCGTCTCCTGTGACAAGTTCTGGAACAGCAAGTCTCTCTGGTCAGCCTCCTTCCTCCGCTGCTCCAGCTGGGCCTGCAGTGACGCCACCACCTGAAGTGCACAATAATATGGGACCAACTGTATCAACCTCATTTCTCTTTAACGATGAGCTGTGTGCACAGGCTGAATACAGAGGATATTTGCTCCTTTCCAAGAAATTATCTGCTCCCTGCACATGTTAATAAGAAGGCAGCAAGACTGATTAAATCGCGACACGCATTCAAAATGTCAAATAGCTGATGTTCCATTTGCCAGCGTGCCATTTCCAACTTTTAGTCATTCTGATTAGCCCAAATTAGAAAATGATTTCTGCACCGACAGAGCAAGATTTGACAGAGATATGAAGCAGAGACAGATACCATCAACTTTCCTGCCAGCGACAGTCTGCAAAAGGGCACAAAAAGTAACACAGAGACACTACACAAAAAAAGGAGTTGCCATTTGTCTCACAACTGTGACAACTCCGACTGACTCATGACAACCATCTCCTGCCTACGATACATATGTCATCATACAAAAATGGAACCACAGCAAATATAAAAAAGGACTAAGAGTATTCAATGATATCTGCGCACATAAACTCCTCTTTGATAATGATGCCTAACATCAAAGGTCTAAATATTATATATATATCCCTCAGTCACATTTGCATTGATATTTACAGGTCAGACATTTTGGCAGATAGCACATTTTAGATTTCTAAATAAGAGCACACACTTATAATTCCAAACATTTGTTTTTCCAGCTTCTTTAATGCTTTTGAGACAACACCAAGTATCAGTTATCTCAGCAATACATGGACAAGAGACCTGGGAGTTCCACTGCCAGAATTGTGGGAGGAAGGCCTGACTGGCCATACAAAGATTGCATTATTCAAAAACAACACTGGATAGAATATCTGAATCAGTCTCTCCCATGTGTGATAGATGTGGCAGAGCTGAAGGTTTTCTCTCATGTTTCTTTTGGTACTGCACTGTACTGGACAACTATTACAGTGACATATTTAATTGGATCTCTAAGATTATACATATACATATATATATATATATATATATATATATATATATGTATATCTCCAACCAGACTGTTGCCTCGCAATTTCTCGTGCCTCTGATAGGACATTGGCCTCCATTCACATTGTGAACAAGTTTTCAAAACTGCAGCCAAAATATTGATTTTACTTAACTGGAAGACGTCTCCATCATTCTCTTATTTTAACAGGTGGCCTGATGAAATGGTTTACATTTCCAGAAAGCAACAGATGCTACCAGTGTTTGAATCTGGTTTATATGTCATATCTGTACACTTCTTCGATTTTTGCATTCTTTTCCCTGCACTGACCAAGATTCTGATCTTTCTCTCAAGGTTCTTTCTTTGGCTGTTTTTTTGTTCCGTTTTGGATATGTGGGTTTGTTTTGTATTTTTCTGTTTCAGTTTTTCTTCGCACCCCTAATGCTCTCATGAGACAGGAAGCACCGATCTACAACGGTTATTGTATATATCCTTAGTTGGCCCTTCTTTTTGTTTCAGTTTCTTCAAGTTTCGCGTGCTGTGAATCCATTTTATAGGTGTTTGTCTTTGTTTTGTTTTTTGTGAAGAGGGAAGAGTTTGATTAGAGGTAAAAAAAAAAAAAAAAGGACTATGACAGAGACACATCTGTCCACTTCTTTTTTTTTTTTAAATATATACATAGATCTTCATGTGTGGTCAAGTGCATTTTTGTTTAACACAGCATAATGTTGGAGTGACATGTCAAGCATGCTTACCTCCCCTCCTCGGGCTGTCAGCTGCTGTCTCAGGGTTTCCAGTTCTTGTTCCTTAACAAGGAGCTGTTGATTGTTTCTCTCTCGCAGCGTCTCCAGGGAAAGAATCCTCTGAAAACAACAGTAAATGCCACACAGAAATTTCAAAACAAGCAAGGCACAGTTTGCATATTCTGAACTGGCAACTGGAAAAAAAACAAAAACAAAAAAAACACAACCCCTCAATATGTCAGAGAGGACAGGCGCTTGTTCACCTCCAGCAGCTTGCTTTTGTCGGAGCTGGGCGGTCTGACGTGTCGTTTGGCCACTTCATCAATCTTTCTCCTGAGGTGAGCATTCTCCTGCTTGAGTTTCTCCAGCTCTGCCTCCGTCTTTGAGACAGAGTTGCCGGATTTGAAGCCCAGCCTGGTGACGAGGTTCTCTTTAGCACCTTTAGAGGTCATGGCTTCTTTACTGGTGTCACCCAGACCTTTAGGAGAAAAGGACACTTCCTCAGGGCAATCTGTCAACAATGTGGATGGATATGCACTGACAGTCTCACTTCTAATGAAGCATTTACTGTATATAACATAAGTACACAGATAGATGCTTACCAATGTACAAACTTCAAATCTAGTCTATACTATACAATACCTCAAAGCAGCGATTTGAGTAGAAAAAAAAATATTAATCCGCTTAGAGAAATACCCCAGCATTTATGTAATTATGGTGAATTTAACGATACTTTCCCGTAAATAATGTTAAGCCTAGTTTAGTAAACCCAATAATCTAAATGATTATTATAACTCTTGTATTTAAGCAAAATGCGTAACAGCATTTAATCATTTTTTTTCATTCTGTTGAAAAAACCCCCACATTTCCTCAATAAGATCCAAACATTTTCTACTTACAGACAAGCAAACAGGCTAACTCTCCGATAGCCTCTTTGGCACGAGCTCGCTTCGAAGCGAACGCTTTCGTTTCCTGAAGTTTGAATCAGAGCGCCACGACGTCACTTCCGGGATTAGGGCTTATTATTCAGTTCCGCGCGTTTAAATGTGGGCGGTGCGCGGAGTTTTAAAGTACTCTTCATCAACATTTCTAAAATAGTGGAGCGGTATGGTACACGGCGCACGGGGTTTTGAAAAATCAGTAAGATTCGTTTTAGCGCATTCTGTTCGCCAGAGAGTTATTTTTCTTTTGCTCTGGGCTATAGTCAATTCAACACGCATTGAGGGGTGGGGGTCACGCAAACAGGTCTGACGGTGTCGTTAACAGGTGCGGCTCGAAATGATGCATGGAAAGCAATTGTCAAATGGGTGACAAAATGTTCTACTGCTACCTGAGGGTGTCTGAACACACCTAAATCAAAGGCTTGCAGTTCAGAAGCAAACTGGCATAACTGAACCAGCATATAATTTTCCCAATGGTTTAGATTGTTCCCTCTTTATTGTAAAATGCAGTAATGATGGGATTTTCTTCAAGACACGAAAAGCTATTGATTCACTTTAGCTACTTTCCTGTCCTAAAATAATAAACACAGATTGTCACCTGTGTGGAAAATTGATTTGCACCTGAAAAATGCTTTAAAAATGGTTTAAATAATTATAATTTAAAAAAGGTTTTAAACTGGCAAAGGTTTCATTTCAATTAAATGTGGGCTATTCTGCGAGCTGCTCTGGGAGTTCCATTTCCCCAATACATTCACATGCATAAAGCACTGAAGTGAACTGGTGCCACGTAATGCTTTCTATCCAAATGCTAGTTTTGAATGAATGAAGCGGAGCTCTGGTGAGTCCGCCTGTGGTCAAATGAATCCCCTCTGTACTCTAAGTGTGTAATTAGCACAAGATAATGAATATGTCATCCACACATTCCATTCAAACACTTCCATTTAATAGACAGAACTCACAAACACACATGTGAGATAAGCGGATGATGTACATTAGACAGAAAATATCCTCATCTGCTTGTATTATACAGTATGCTGGAATAAAGGCAGGAAGTGGATTTATTTAAACGATATCTTCATTTCTTATTATTCTGCCACTTCTGTGATGTGTATAAGGAGGTAATTGCTCTATTCACGATCATGAAGTGGTTTCTACTCTGTGGATTAAGGATTGGATTATAGAAGACATGATTTAGCTGGAGCTCACTGGATTCCACCTCTCAGACTTTCTCTTATCTCGTCTCAAAACCATCAGCGGAGTAACAAATTCTTTTCAGCCTCAAAACAACATAAAGGCCATGAACCATTTTTCATTTCAGAGATATAGACTTGAATTGATTATTTCCCTCAGTATTACTAAACAACTGTGGCCTCTGTAACATATTAACCATTATAATCAGAGCTGTAGTTTCTATAAAAATATGATTAAAATTGCTTGGGTGCACTTTTGACAAATTCGTTTTAGTTCTTTTTCAAAAAGAATAAATGACCACAACTGGAACGGGCTGATGCATGTGGGATTTTTGTATGATTACATAATGTCACGAGGAATAAGTTATTTGAGGTGAATGTCAGGTTAACTGGCCTCTCTCCTCATGCCAGGACCTGCATTTAATCCAGATTTTAGAAGACCAACACAATAAAAGGATAACAGGAAAATTACAACCTGAACTGGTTTTAACCCACATAACTTACATTTCAGATCTAAGTTGACCATGTCAAATACCAACATCGTGATTCAGTGAGGTCAGAGATGAATGCAGGTTAGATCCAGAAGATTAGATCTACTTACTCCATGACTACAAATGTGGTCATGTGGGCAAGCCAAAACATCTTGATTGGCCTCTGGTGGTGGGAGGCAGTCATGCAACACCACCCGCCAGTCATTCACGTCTGTGTGTGTGTGTGTGTGTGTGTGTGTGTGCCCAATTAGGGTAAGAAATCAAGAAGTATGAAACCAATTCACACCTAGCTAAGAACAGCAAACATGATGTAATGACAGATTCAGATACCCTGATTAAAGGCACTTGGCAGCAAAGCTTCAATCAGGTAATCAGAAACAGCCACTAAATGGCAAATGGTTCATGTAGCTGCTTTTTTCATCCACCATAATCCAGGATTGCAGGATCGCAATAATGGAGACATTTGGACTTTTTCCACTCACTAGTTAACGCTGGTCTGTGCTCCATTTTCTGAGCTGTTTTCTACCTTAAATGGATCTTCAGCTCAACTCTCGTTTCCACATTGAGCTAGCCCTCATCTGCTGCTCATGCCAACTGATGGTCCTAAAGTGCATAAAGCCTAAATGTGGGAATTATAGGGAGAAAATGAATTGCTGGAAAATTAAATGTCTTCAGCCTGCCAGGCTCTCAGTAAGAGCCCTTCACACACCTGACACAGGGAGAGTCACGGCTCACTGATCAGCCTCTTGGTGAGCTGTGTGGGAGTGATCTTCAGAGCATGAGCAGCTGTACCTTTGCAGGACGCGCAGTGACGTACCTGGTCCACAGCAGGCTGCGTCCACATTGCCGGAGGCCGTGTCCCTGACCTGTGACTGACCTCAGCAAGCTCTTGTGCAGAGAAAGCAGACTCTGTAAGAGTTTGTATAGAGGCTGAGGTCAATTGGGTCAAAAGCAGCTGTTCCATGAGCTGAGCGTTGGTGGGTTTTAAGGTAGCAGAGATGTAAGCTTTTTCAAAAAAATAACAATGCCTTTTTTTCATTGTGTGCTTTTTGGGACCCAAGACTGTGCTGTCTTCCAACAAACCCAGCTCCAGAGATGCAAAACACATCTGCGGCATCATTGGTTTTTCATTTGATGAGCTTAAACTAAGCCCCAAACAAAGGACATATATGCACTAAAGCACACAGCTGAGATCATTTGGCCTAAAGTAGAACAAAAACAAAGAAAAACCTGGATAGTTGGCTAAATGCTGCCATTAGCTACTTCTTCATGCACCCTGCACTCTCCATTTCCACACAATTACAGTCCTTTTTACAACACAGATGCTCTAATTTTCCCAAAGTAGCCCGTGTGTGTGTGCATTTGCTCATCTGTAGTTGTAAACTGAGCAAGGGAAATGGTTTTGCAGTGGGGGTGACAGCATGATTCAACGACCTGCCTGTAATTGGATACACGCAGCTTCACTTCCTCCCCAAAAAAATTAGGGTATAAAATATCAACGGCACAGATGTCGGGCGCCTTTCTGCAATAAAACGGACCAAGATTGCTCTTTTTTATTAAAAAAAAAAAAAAAATCTAAACCAACTTCTTATGAAAACAACATCTCGTTCTAGAAATCACAAACTCAAGTTGATCGAGGAGAACATGATGATTCACCCAGATTGGACATATTTTAAATTCATTTCAGTTGTGCAACAAAGACAGATGCTTGTTCTGGTACCTGTCAGCACCTGATCTACGCATCGTATACTTGGTGCCACATGCATCCTGTTGCACTGTCGTCTTAGCAACCGCAGCTGCTATGGTGAAAATTTTTTAAGCCTAACCTTCAGGGGCGCGGCCACCCTAGCGATGGTCAGGTGATGCAGTTGGTTAACTTCATGTGAATGCATGTTTCCTTTCCTTAGTGTGACATTGCAGGGATGAGCTACCAGCTCTGCTAGTTTAGCAACAAAAGCCTCCGGTGGTTTCTGCATCAAGGATTTTAAACGCAAGATACCGGGAAATGAGACAGTTGATCAATATTTTATACTTGTTTATTCCTTTGCTCCCATTGTTTACCGATCAAGACAACAGTGCGATGTTCAAGAGCCTGATTTTAAGAAATAAGACAAAAACCCAAAAGTGATTATAGGACAGATGTTGGGTTGGTGACCTGGGAATAAAGACTCCACCCAGTGATGGGACAATTTTTTGATACTCCCCACACAAAACTGGGAAGGAGGGGTGGGGGAAGACCTTCACCAAGACAAAGAAAAGGCATTTCTGTAGCCTCCATTGGCTTATTCTTAAAATCTGTTTATTCATGATGACATGCATGAGACATGCAGAGAATCCATTTATGCTCATTCCACATCAATCTGCATTTATTATAATCAAAACACTAATTATTTTGGAACATCTTTTAATGTGTATGAAAGTGTTGGCCAATAGTGTTGGCTATGGTGCATTCTCATTTATTTTTCTTCAGCTCATATTTTTGTCACAGAAATACATTTAAAATATTCCTTTCCCTCCTGATACCTGCATATTGTAGCTTTTTCGCGAACAGCATCTGTCCCGCCTCACTTTGCGTCTGCCCTTGTACACTCATTGGTCTGATGATCAAATTAGTGCTCTTCACCCTCCAGGAGAGTCGCCCCACACTGTGCAGATTACAGCCCAACGTACACACCCAGCAGCCAGAGAGGAAGGGAGCAGGAGCTGGAAGACTGAGACCAGGAGCTCCAATCCAATAACAGCCTGACAGATGTGGCCCAGACTTTGGGTTTTAAGGTGAAAGAAATTGATCTTGGGTGCCTGAATAGCTTGATGACGCGTCCTGCCCGCTGGCGTGAGCCAAGTACTGGACTGGACTTTTTTGCATTGTTGTGCAATAATCACGTTGAACTGTGCTACTCATTAACAGCTGTAATTAATGAAGGGCCTAGGCCGCTGCAGATAGATTGCAGGCCTGATTTTCCTGCTCCTGCTGCTTCATGGTGGTACATTTAACAGATAAGGCAAATGAGGCGTTTAGCTGCTTTCATCTGCTACTGAAAAAGTGCAGCGTTTCAGAATCCCGCTCAGTAACCAGAGAGTGGTTTATCTCTGTGGAGCTGCTGTAGTTCATACTGTATATTAATGTGATGTGTAATTTGACAAGAGAACCAGGAAAAAAGAAGACATTAAACTCTAATATTTGAGTATGTCTTAGTATTTACTATACCATCACCCAACACCTCCTTCCATTGACCTAAAATGGCTTGGCTCTGGCCGCAAACCAGCCGGGAAAGGTGTCGGCTGCACAGCATTGGTTCTCACAGCCACAACATTTACAGTAAAGAAAAAAGGCGGGTTTAGTCCGTAATGGGTTAATGAGGCTGTACACCTCTACTGAGTGAGGGAATTGATTTACTTTAAGGTCCACACAACATTGTGTTCCATGCAAATGGAAAACCAATACTTCCTTCCTCATAATAGCATGGGAAAAAAGTCAGGCCTGTGTCAGCACACTCCAGCGAGCTATTTCAAGTTTGCATAAAATTGGACACTTTTTGGATTAAAAGTACTTTCATCGTCAGTCTGGCTGTGGAGCTAAATAGTATTTAAATCTGAGTAAAGGCATCACACCCTTTTGTCAGAGTCTACTACGGTGGTTTTCTTTTATATTATCCTTTCATCTGACCTGAAAAGAAAGGTTTTTTCTTTCACCTTTTGACATTGCTGTGAATAATCAGGTGGATTTTGATGCATCGGTTCTTCTCTTCATTAGAGGTCATTGTTAGCAGGAACAGTCGACAGCATTTGTGTGCAGACTGTTGGGTTTGAGGTCCCTCCTTCTCACCACCATTTAACCCGTAATCTTCTGCATTTGCCTCTTTTCACAATGTGTTTGCTTTTGATGTCAATATCAAAGAAACTACATTTTACTATCAGAAATGACCCTCCTTGTCAGCCGATACTGTGAAATGACTGTATGCAGATCCCAAAACTGCAGTAAGCTCATGCCTGTGTCTTGGCAGCTGTTGTTTACTCCACTAAATAAAAGCCGAAAATGAGGCAACCAGTTGCTTCAACAACGTATAATCAAAATCACCGCACAGTTCTAATAACATATTAGAATGTAAATGTATCCAAAATAGAGGGTGGTGAAGAGGAGGAGTTGATTGAGACAATTACATAATTCCTTCTGCATCACATATGAGCTTGTATGTAGATCAGTTCACTCATTGGTAATTATGAAGAACAGTGACAGCAGCTGGTTTATGGGACATCTGTCCATCTCAGTGACGAGACACCAGAGGACGAAATACATCATCCCAGTCTGGCTCGCCCACTCCTCACTGTTTACCTAAAAGGTCACACCGGAAATATTCCAATTAGTAGAAATCCAGACTAATGCAAATGCAGTTAGCCTGACAAGTGTCAGCAAACCAGTGCAGGCTGTTCCAGCTGGAACAAGCATGTTAATAACATGCTGGAAATCATTGGATTGGGGACAGAGATGCCCCTTAAAAATGGATATTTATTTTTAAATCATAGATTTTTTTTTTTTTTGAAGCAGTGATGAAAAAAATCACCACTGAAAAAAAATCTAAGCCGTCTCTCTCAGACAGATTACAAAGGTCAGGCCAGTGGCAACAGTTTGCATTAATTCTTAGTGTTGTTCTCCTCAAGTCTTGCATCTTTCATGTTTTTTTGATTGCAGATTACGATTGACCATCCATCCAGCTAGCCTCTGAACGCCTTGGAAATAAATCAAAATAAAGTCAAACGAGAAGCGCTAGTTAGCGTCTACGGGCTGCCAAATCCTGGTTAATCTTTGCAACTGCTCAGCTACTGCATTTCCATAACGAACTGAGTCGAGCCAACAGCCAGAAGACCAAAAGCATGTAGAGAAACACACTGGGATACCTTCTGCACATCCTGTAATAAACAGCCAGCCAGCACTAGCCTAGCAAATTCTAATCAGTCTGATTTCTAAATGTGTGCAGATGTGCAAATGATAGATCTTGTACATGGCGTGCCTGTTGACTTGATTTCATTGCCTCTTTTTCTTTTTCTTCACTGATTGGCTGATCTGCTGTCTGGTTCACGTGCACAGCTCAGCGAGGGCTGAGCAACGTGAACTAGTGGAAAAACCTGCCTAATGACAGATGGCAAGCGGACGATGACTCCAGACAGAGGCAGGTGGCTGATTGCTAGGCCAGACGTGCCGAGCTTTTTAAAGCTGAGGTGGTGCAGAGACCAGAACGTGTAGGAAAATGGTGCCTTCACAGGTTTTTTTTTTTTTGTTTTTTTTACCTAAAATGCAGTTTTATCCAGAAGCAGCTAACGTATTTGTTGTGAACAGGAGTCATGGCCTCAGCGGTTAGTCGTCCTTGATCAACATGACTCTGAACATCATCAGCAGGGTCCGCTAAGCCAGACGAAGACCGCTGAGGAGCCTCTTGCTAACCCAGCGGCTTTAAAATGTGATATCATTGCCTCTCTTTGCTCATCGCACCTGGAGGAAATCCAGTAGGGAAGGATAGAGAGGAGATGATTTCCATCACAAACACCATAGTGATGATGCTTGTTTTCTCCTGAAAACAGAGAAGAGATTCTTTTTATTTCCATTCAATCCAAAAAGTAATCACGCTTACCTATAAAATATACCTAAACAATGAAGGTAGACGTACAGAGAGGGAGAGATGAAGCGGAGCCACAGACCACTCTCTGAGCAGTAATTCAAAAGTTGAAGTGTTTCATTTTTTTATTTGGTGACTCGCCAGTCAGATGATAAACCGCTGTTGATTTATGCCAAATCAAAAGCTGAATACTGACATTTCTGTTCATTTAGCGTACCAGGACATGATTGCACTTACATTCACTCAACAGCGTGCAGGAAAATGCGAACTCTGATTTAACATGACTATTACAGCTCGTCACACATCTGAAATAAAAAGCTCCAGAGTGCTGGAACGGTACTAAAAACAGCATAGGTGAAGTAAACAGGGATGAATGTTTTGGCCAGGACCAGTGTTCTGATGCAGGGAGAATGTTCATCCACAGTCAGATCACAAGAACTCAGCCTTACAACACCAGAGGAATGATGCTATCAACATGATACAGCACTCGGAGGACTCTGCTTTGTTTAGTTGTCTCGAAATCGAGCAGGATGACATTAGTGTGGCTGGAAAAGATTGCTGCCATTCTCAGTTCATTAGTCTTTTCCACAGAGAAGACAGATCTACTGTTTCATCCCAACTGCAGTCTGTAATCGCCTGTTTATCTCCGTGTTAGCAGGATTCATTAGCTGCAGAGAAGTCTGGCTGGATGCAAATGTGCACGTCAGCTTTTGTCTTTTTGGAGGGAGGTGTCCTCACAACCGGCTCCTCTCTCATCTTGTTATCCCTCCAACCCAGATTTCTGCCCTGCGTTGGCAGGCGATCTCCAAAGCTGTCGAGAATTCCCTGTGAAAATGACTGAGAAGTAGAAATTAAAAAGGAAAGAAATGACAGAAAGAGGTGAACTGTGTGCCTGAGGGGGCTGCATTCAATTCCACTGACTGGACTTTCAGAAAACAAAGCACTGAACTGTCAGATAAGAACTGGGCACAAGCGCCTGTTCTACTTTTTTTGTCGACAAACAAGGAAGGTCTAAACTTTCTCTACGGTTATTATCTCAATCCAGATTCAGGGAAATCAGGCGTAATATCCTGTCCAGTACACATCCACTTGGTAATGAGGAAAAACTCTATCAGACCTTAAATGCACCGTAACAGAGCAACGATACAGGCATGAAACGCAGGGGTTAGCACAGTTGAATTGTAGCTAGAAGGTTCTGGTGTTGATTCCTGTTCTGGGGCTTCCTGTGAGGAGTTTGCATCTTCATGCCTGTGTAGGCTTTTTCCTCCAGTTTCCTCCCACTGTCCAAAAACCTGCACATGATCTTAACTGGAGACCTGAAAGTGTGTGTGTTTGTGTGTGTGTGTGTGTGTGTGTGTGTGTGTGTGTGTGTGTTTCTGTTGTGTCCAGGTCTCTTTAAGAATGAGGTTTGATGGGTGATGTAATCATAGAAGTCAGGTAGGCACGTGTGATGTGCTGCTGTTGAGTGAACACGAAGGGAAAGAAATAAAACGTTCAAGTTAACCACACAGTGCTTATTATCTACGATAGACTACATGCTAGTACAAACATAACAGTTTGTTCTTGTATTTGTCATATAATGACCACCATCATACTAATATTGGTACTAATTATATCCCCTGACCAGGAGACTGCTGGCATAGACTGTTGCACCCTCCAGCAATTACATGCAAAACACACACACACACACACACACACACACACACACACACACACACACACACACACACACACACACACACACACACACACACACACACACACACACACACACATACAGATCCCTCTACTTTTATCTTTGTGAAGACTTTCATAGACATAATGTATTACCCAGCCCCTTGCACTAATCCCAACTAACCCCCTGACCTTAACCCTGACCCTGACCCTGACCTAAACCCAGTTCTAACCCCAGCCTTAAAACCAGACTTAACCCTCAAACATCCCTTTGAAGTTGTGAGGACGAGCCAAAATGGCCTCTTTTCTCCAAAATGGCCTCTCTTTGCTAGTCAGTCATGTAGCAAGAACACACCACACACACACACACACACACACACACACACACACACACACACACACA
>BJFM01001947.1:89934-104081 GCA_016586285.1 Arothron firmamentum | reverse complement strand
CACTCCCACCCCGTGGCACTCAGCGACTTCAAAATGCAGATCCAAATCCTTCTTTGCTGAACCTGTGTGTAGTCTCTTTGATCACCTGCTGCCATTTCATCTCAAAGTAAAGGTCATGTGACTGATTCTGATAGGAAAAGAAAGCTGGTTTAAACAGTCGTCTATTCAGATGTTTCCCCAGTGAAAGAAGGTGGAATCCTGCAGCGTTACCTCTTGTGCTAACTGATGTTTTACAGTGCTGAGGTCAGGTTTCTCCTTATTATCATACGTTAGACAAAAGGAATAACTCCTGGAATAAATAATGAGTTTTGCATAAAGTACAATTAAGGTCACTCGTCCACAGAGACGTCTGTGGAGCCTAGCCTGGCTGACAGGGAAGCTAGGCAACTATTTCATCATTTCTTTAATCTTTATGACTTTATTTTGTGAGGGCCTCAGAAAAGCAGCAGCCTAAAAGTGACCGTGTCGCACATGACAGCCTTTGACAGCGTGTTCCGCCATCAAATGAACTGCAGTAAGTATTTTCACTGCCTGGAGCATATTTATTAGCCTATGATGCAATAATTCATCACTGCGATCCTGAGGGTTGATCGACCTGCAGCTAAAGTGTTGATTATTGGCACTATGATGATTACACACAGAAGGTGCAAATCCCATGAGAGAATAGAATTATGCTTGATTCATGATGATTGCATTAATTATTTTTTCTTCCTCAATGATGTTTGCATACGTGTTTGTGCAAACATCTGCAAAACAACAGTCTCAGTTGTGTTCAGTTTAGCCTTCTAAAACTAAACCCCAAAAAACTGAACTTCTTCTCAGCTGGTTTCAAATCATTGGTATTATTTTAAAGGTTTGGTGAGACCAGTCAATTATAAAGCGTTGTGATATATACCACAGTGACATATGTCATATGCGATCTGGGAAGTTTGCCTTCACAGCATATCAGCTGAATCTCAGTTTTTATACTGTAATGCATATTAGCATTGTCCTTATTGCAATTTTAGCATGCTAAAGCTAGTGTTTAAACCTCCTCTATGTGTGCTAAATTCATGTCATAGAACACACCATCAATATGCTTTTAAGGTGTTTATTTACTTAATGTGGTTTTCTAAGATGATGCTCTCTCAGCATACTCATGTGTAATAACAAAGGCAATGGTCCACAGGCAACCTTTGGCAGCAGCATTGATGGGCCGTATTGACATGCCTTCATGGGGCATTTCTCCTGATAGCCTGCAGTGCAGTCCACTGGTTCAGGTCAATACCTGAAAGTGTTTCAGCATCATCCATCACAGTCCGGTCCATCCACCGCCCCACTCTGCTGCCCCCACCTGCCCC
Organism: Arothron firmamentum; assembly: GCA_016586285.1. Taxonomy (NCBI): domain Eukaryota; kingdom Metazoa; phylum Chordata; class Actinopteri; order Tetraodontiformes; family Tetraodontidae; genus Arothron; species Arothron firmamentum. The sequence continues at coordinate 102,741 of BJFM01001947.1, read as the reverse complement.
TGCAACAAGCGGACTGTCAGCCAGCCTTCACAGACCGCCTCTGTGTCACTGGCAAGTCAAAAGCCTGCAGCCATGTACACCAGCATCTTCCTGTGTGACCCCACACCCTTCCATTAAAGAGGGTGACGGTAGTCTCGCTGGGAGCTTTCACTGGAGTTGTCAACATAGAGGAGCTGAAGTCTAAAACATCCTTAGAATGGCTTGTGTAGTGCTGCTAAGGCCCTTCAATTCAAGTGAAAGCTGGATATTTGCTGGTTATTGCATTACCATCTCTCAGGTTGTGTGAGTGAAGATCAATTATATGATAAACCAAATTCATCTTTTCTATCAGGAAGCTACAGCTGTTAATTCCCCTGAAATAGTTGAAATTCTCAGAAGTGACAAGTTTCCATGGCAACATATGATGTCTCCTTTTTGAGTGTGTGAGCCCTTCTTAAGTTTTCCTCATTACACACTAAATGTATAGAATTTATTGGTAATCTACATCAAGCCAGAACACTATTTCTATTTTGAGTGATCAGTTTTCATTTTATCGAAGCTCTCGTTGTCATATTAATCCTATAAACTCAATTCTAAAGACACATCCAGAGCTTTTGAAGCTTTTATGCTTCCCCATGTTGGGGGATAATTGCATTCTCAAGTGGCTGCCTCCTGTATCAAAGTGAAAGAAGTGAGAGGAAGTAAGAATAAATCCCATTTTCACCTGAAGCGTTTTCCTTTAGACAGCGCACTGCTGGGAATAGGCGGCGCTGCTGTTGACGCGCCTGGTGGCCCTCTGCCGTCATTAGTGGACGATCCGTGAGGAGCGCAGCTCTGAAAATGTGAAAAAAGCAGGCTGTTGGGTATATTTGGCTTCATGTTGCTGAATGTTGACACGCAGGACATGAAAAGTGTTGGCTGATATTCAGACTTCTTCGGTGTCTCTGGTGCAGATTAGCAGGGATGGCTCTCAGAATAAACTCTTAACCCTGCCCTCACTGCACTCCTGCTGCACCAAAGAATTAATCCTACACACAATGACTTTAACTGTTGCTTTAATAAATCCCTTAAAAAAAAAAAAAAAAAAAAAATCTAAATTAACACCATAATCTGAACTGAAGAACCCTTCTAGAGAGAAGGCGAAACGTCTTCAAGGATCAACCATAACAAGTCCAGTTGCTTTTAAAGATCTAACCTTGGATAACACCATTATCGTACTACAGGCCTAAAAATAAATGGCTCCCTGGCGCCTCAGTCACGGATGCCCTGAGAGCACCCCCCATGAAGCCCAGCCAGCTATGAGATAATTCTGTTATTCCAGTTAAAGTGCTTCCTGCTTTGCTTCTCTCTCTGGGTGTGATTGGTCATAATTATAAACATTTCATGTGACATTGAGCTGATTCACTGGTTCGCAGAGGGGGCAGCTGTACGTGCGAGCAAAAGGAAACCATATTGGTCGCCCCCTCAAAGCCAGCAGGTGCGTCACTCACCTCCTGAAGGCTGATATCCATGTTTAATTTTGTGTTACATGTCATGTTTGCATGTCATGAGTCTCTGTCAGTGCAATTTTCTTTTCCCTATACCCATGAAGGATTCTCTTACTCTGCTTAGCCCCACAATTGCCTCATCACTGATTGTCTGTTAGTTTACACCAGGTGCGGTGCGGCTCCGTCACGACCACGCAGTATAGATGCCATTCAAGATGCGTCAAAGTACACTGGCTGCAGCTCCGGCTCCGACAGCGCTGTGGGCTCCGATTGCCCTCCAAAATATGCATTTTGGTCAGATGCCAGTCCACTCTGCAACAATTCAGCACGATGTATTGTGTGCGGGACAGGAAGCCGGATGCAAAGAGAAAATAACACCTCCGGGAAATTATCAAAATAATAAGCCCTGTATTTAGAGCGATTGTTTTAAACAAGTCGTAAGTCTGGTGAGGGTCATCTCGCAATCATTATATACAAGAGTGAAGAAAGGCTCATCATTGAGGGATGAAGCCATACCATTATTTATGACACATCACATCCTTTTGAGAAGGATACTATGAAAAAAAAAAGACATGGCATGGAAAGCGATTTCAGAAGCAAGAGAAGTCCCGTAAATGGTTAGTCCCTGAAATTAGGCAAATTAATGCTTACAGTGTTTAATGTGTTTTTCTTCTACATAACTACAAAGTGGTAATATCGCGCGGTCGTACATGATGTCGTTTTTAGCGTCCTGTTGGAGCTGCACAGCTGACGCAGCCAGTGTAATTTGCCGGGCGGCAGAAACAGAGCAAAAGCCGTGGCTGCAACGAGAACGCATTCAGTGTAAACTTGGGGTGTGACTCAGCTCTTCTTTTTAATACTGGGGCCAGACTAGTTAGCTCTCTACTTCCAGCTGATGGATCCTTTTACTTCTTTAACAGCCTGCCCTTAATCCTTCATGTGAGTGCTCTTCTTTCTGTTAACTGGGTCTCTCAAGTGTCTGCTTTTACTGGAGACAGTTTTGTTTGCAGAGGTGCTACCAAAAAACCTAAGGTAAGGTGGAACTTATTTACTTATACGGTTGCGTCTCTTTTGGGTTGCTTTTGCATTTAAAGTGCCCTGTAAAGACTCTTAGTGTCATAAAGAACTTATACTATGTTACTGCTGTTAAATGCAGGAGTGTGAACTATACACGTGGCTGTTGATACACAGATGGAAGGACCATATGCACTGAAATTCATCCAGATGTGCAAATACACATGGATTTGCAATAGCAGATGGAATAAAAATGTGTTGCGTGTCTGGGCAAGTGCAGAGAAGGAAATTATAGAGCTGGTACCAATGTCAACAAGACACCGAGAGTTTTGTGAAGTCCTCCTGCTGTCACTACATACAGATATGTCAACACAGACTGTGGAAACTTTTTCATCAATGTTCAAAGGTCAACACTGTTTGTTGGGTTCATTTAGGTGGCTGTTTTTTTACTGGATAAAGACCAGTGAGGAACTGACACCAAAAAGAAGCCCTGGCAAATTTGGGGCCACATTTAATCCTCAGGAGATCCGGAACCAGTCGAAACGTGAATATCACACAGCCACAAAGCATATTGTAGCAGCTTGTGACAAATTTTCTTGGTGCCTAAAGTGTCAGCCCTTGTGGTGATATCACCACATATCCTGCTCTGTCACTTGGCTCGGCGCCTACCCCAGCTGAGTCAGGGCCAACATATAAGAGAAACAACTATTCAAACTCAATCTGCACAATTTAAATTCTAATCTAAATTTAAAGCCACAGGAAAAGGCATTGACGACAAAAAAAAGGAGGAAAATGTTCCCTATTATTATGTTTGTGTCACACACACTGGACTGGAATGTTGGGCGTCTGAGCAGCTCTGCAGTATCTAGCCAACGTTTTGAGGGTCTTTGAGAACGGACTGTCCTATTCTTTCTTTTATTGCATTTCATCTTGTCAGGCTAACTTAAGATTTAAAGAAAACTCAGAGGAACCTGCCGAGGTGTGCCACCCACAGTATATGTCCTCTGCCTAGATGCTTGCAAACAGAGGGAGTGGGTGGAGAGAAGCAGTGGTCAGGGCCTGCCTGCTTCAGATGTGTAGAAACATGGGTTTCACTTGGTAATCTTTCCTCATCCTTTCAGCTCATGCCCCCTCCTGGGTGTTCAGATGGAGAGATTGTTGGCATCCCACCTAAATCTGCCCTCACAATGTTCCAGCATGGCCTGTGTTGCTGTATTATTACTGCTTTTATTTTTATCTTTGACTTCCTCCAATCGTTCTCTCCATGTCCAGCTGAAAATGCAGGCTTTCATACTGTGCTATACACTCATACGTGTCTCTTGATGTAGTAGCACACAGTTGTGAGGTGGGAGAAAAGCCTTGCATCCTTGTGAGAGGTTTTAATCTGGTCTCCCATAAGTAGAGCTCCAGTCAACATGCTAGGCCCGCAAACTAATGAGTTTCATTTTAATTTATTTGATTTTCCTTTTAATGAAGCTCAGCTACAACATTTGCATCAGAGTTGTAAAAGCGCCTTAGCCATCACGCGCCAAACAATCGGACCATCGGACCTCTTTTAGCTGGAGCTCCAGTGCTGCTATACAGAGAAATGGCACAGCATGGCTGTTCCTCAGAGAATCTCTGAAAGTTACAACACAGTATTTTACTGAGGGAGTGATGATTCTGTGTTGGGAGTGAAAATGTGTTGGCACTATATCACCATAACTTTGACCTCTGACCATCATAATCTAATGCCTTCATTCGGCAGCCTGAGAGAAGTGCTTCTGAAACATTACACTGAGAGAATATGAAAGTGTAATGCTCCGGCCTTGGCTTTGCCTGCACTTAAGGTAAAAAAACAACAAGAACAAATATCTGTACCCGAGTATGGCTACCTATATTTGACTAACACCACTACTCTGCTGAGTCTTAATGGCACCGAAGCATAAAGAAATACAGGAAAGCCCAAATCAAACATTTATGTGGAAACAGATAGATTTCAGGCATTTAAGTGAGGAAAGGACTGTGTTGTTGCTGCACTTGCATGGTGAGTTCAGGGTCTGTGACATGCCACATATTAGAATTTCTATGCTTCAGAACAGGAATCAATCACTGAGAAAATGACAAAGCGTTGTTTCTTCCTGCATCTAAAACACCCGATGTTAAAAATAATAATAATAATAATAATTCACATACTCTCTCGACTTATGTGCGATGTGAATACAAACAAAACTCTGCAGCCAGCAGACAGACTATTAAAATACACATCATATATCATCCTGTCATGCACCGTGTGTTAGGGAAGTATTAGACATATAAATGGGAAACTCGTGCCAGCGAGGTTCAACCACTGGGAATAAATCCACACGAAGGATATGGCTTACTTTTGGAAAATGAAGGTTGCACTGAAGTCTGGGAGCAGATTTGGGCATAAGACCAGAGGTGTTGACACCACAGTCCCGCATGCCAAGTCCGTCTGAGAAATAAGCCTGAAGTTTCTCCCGGTGTCTCCTGTGGAAGTGAAGAAGAAACTGTTCAACTTTGTAATCAGATTTATTGTTTATTGTTTTGTTGGATGCAAGTTAGACAATAAACTGCTGCAGATCGTCGACAACAGGCAGCCGTATTTGAAATGTGGTTGTGTGTGTGTGTGTGTGTGTGTGTGTGTGTGTGTGTGGGGGGGGGGGGTCCTCTTTTCACTGCATTAAATCTTTGGAAATGTACCGAGTTCTGGAAAGGTCAAAGTGGAAAAACGAGCGTTAGTCAAATCACAATCTAAATGTGGGAGGTTTGGATTAGGGTGATAAAAGGGTGACAAAAACAGCATTAGGAGAAAAGATGACTTTCACAAGAGAATATTTAATCAAGGCAGTATTTCATGAAAACGCCTAGCAGACGCCTTTGGGGAAAGGTTTCTGTGACCGGATAAAGAATTGAGGCGTGGGTTTGCCTGTGAAAGCAAAAGATGCACTAATGCTGCAAAAAATGCCACAAAACCTGACTGGCACCTTAATTTGGCAGGGCAAATTTGACTGAACTGAAAAGTAATTAATGCTTAAGATGAAAGGTGAGATATTTAAGCAAAGCAGCTCATTTCCCTGCATAAATATTTCCGTACAGATTGTGTCCATTCATTCCCTCGTGGTTATACATTCTGGAGTTTTAACATTCGGAATCCCTATTATCCTGTTGACATCAAGCTCTACCGCTCAACCAAAGCAACTTCAAGTTTTTTCTTTTTTCCCCTCTTCCACTGTCTGCTTTTAAGAAATCAGATTCTGGTTTCAAATGTCTCAAACCTGACAGTAGAACCTCCTCGCTGGTACTAAATCTATCTTGTTTAAATCAGACATCTTCTCTGCTGACACTGACAGATCTCCAGCTTCTCCCTCTCCTCAGGTCTGAGTCTGGGTGTCATCCTTGATAACATCATTTCAAACCCATATCAGCAACGTCTCTCGGACTGCATATTTCTACCTACGCCACATTCATTGTCTCCATCGCTTCATTATTACCGCCTTGATTGTCTGAGCATTGATCACCTCGACCATTACAGTCATACCTTTTTATTCGACGTAACCCATCAACGTCATCACCCTGCTCCTGGCCTTCAGTCAAAACCTGGCTCCTCAGTACCAGCCTCTACTCTCAGCTCTTCCTCCATCGACCTCGCTGCACCAGCTGCTTGTTTGACCATCACACCAGTCTGTCCCTGCCCATCAGTTCCTCCCATTCAGATATTAGTAACACTGTCCCAGTTTAAGTTGTTCCAGTCTATGTTCTAATTCTATGTTCTGCCTTATTTCATCATCATTACTCACACTAAAATCTGAGTCAGTGAGTTTATTCTCTGTAAGGCTGTCTTCCTACCTTTCCTGTTTTTCTCTTGAAATTTTCCTTGAAATTTGCTTTGTTCTTGTGTGCTTTAAAAGGCACATAAAGAAAACTCCAAAGATAGAATTATTAACTGCCAGTTATACCAACTACTGTTATACAGAAACTTGTGGTCCATTTGAAACAAAGCATCTGGAGAAAAGTGGGGTAGCTAAATCACCTCAGCTGTCGAATTTGCTTTGGACCAAACAGTGGTACAAACAGAAGAGACTAGATTTGCAATAAAACAGGAAAGACGATCTATACCAATCTAATTTAAACCAACAAATACAATTTGGGGAAACTCAATTTTAAAAGAAATCTGACTTTGGGTCATTTCCACTACATTGATTCATTAAGGTCAGGATTTACTGCGCACACTGTGTGAGGAAACTGCAGCACTTCGAGTGAAACTAGGAAGACAATAATAGAAGACACTTGTTTTTATGGGGGGGGTGTTCCTGACTGCAGTATATGGGGCTAATTTATGGTCCAATCGTTTTTTTGTTTTTTTGTTTTTAATTTTTTTCCCCTAATTTTTGTTATCTGCTGATTTTTTTTTGTTGTTGTTTCCTGCTGACCCCAAGCCTGTAAATGTGGAACCTTATAGAGACAAACTTGCATAACGCTTCCGCTCTATAATGGATCTATTTTTTGAAACGGAATAGAATATTTGTATAAAGATGCTTTTTATAGTGTGTACTTTACCATTTACAGTGTAACTTTCTTTTCATTTCTATTTTCTCTTTCAGGTCTGGCTCATACTCATGGTCTGAATAATGATACGATCTATGTCAATGGTTTACATGAAGCATAAAATGAGAACTATTGCAGTGGAAATTCCAAAGATAGTACAGAGACATAGTGTAATATCAGACAGGAACACTCTTTTCTCACTTCTGTTGACCTTTAGATTTAACTGCTTTGTTTACACACCTCTGTACTAAGACCACTTTAATAATACATCTTACATGAGTTTCTGCTCCAGATGCATCATGTTCCATTAAAATCCAAAATCATCCTCGTGCTGATGCATACTCAGACATTCATTGGGCTGGGTGCCAGGATAGTAAAGTGCTCTTTGTGCACAGCTGGGGGCACAATGTACTAATGTGGTGCTGGCTAGCATCACTCACTTGTTGCGGCGGTAAAGGGCCATGCACGCCACTCCGAGAAGACAGATCCCCGAGGCAATGCTGAAGATGGACAGCACCTGCCTCTGGTAGGCGTCACCACTCTCTGAAGAGGAGAGAACAATGTTAAAGCCACAGAACATTTTAGCACGACACAAAAGGACAGGAGCTGTAGCTGTGATTGAGCAGGAAGAATGGAAGCACGTTCTGAACGAACACACTTGAACCGACGCGCGCACTGGTCGGAGACACACACTGTCAGACAGCCACCCACAATCCGCATTAGCATACAGTAACGAATGGCGCTGTCAGTAAATGTCAGTGCTTGAGCACAGGCTAAGGAAATGGCAGACTCAAGCAGATCTTAGTGACAAGTGCTAACTGAAGTGTGATAATCATGTGGTTCAGACAACCCCAGCAGGGAACGCCAATGAACGCCGATGGACCACCCACTGGTGCACGCACGGGTTGTGTGGGTGAGCGTTTGCAGACTGATAGCCACAGGGAATCAGCAGCACATGAATGTACACAGAGCTCCTTGTCACAACCCAACAGATCGGTAGTAATGGCTTTAGGTGACAAACAGCTGGGGCCAGTTTCGGTTGATCTCAGCTGATGTATGTCTGACTGCGCACCCTGGTGGAGGGATGTGGAAGGCCGGCTAGAGATAAATGGATAAGTGGTCGAAATGCGGTGAATGATATATATATATATCATTATATATCATTATATCATATATATTAATATATAAATATGATTATATCACATATATAATATATATGATACATATATCATTCAATTTATGTGTTAAAAGTGAAATATGGGCATTGGATAAACTCCTCTGTTCCACCAGTGAGAGTTTCTTCTGTGATGACATTGTGTCCAAGCAAAGTAATCTGTTACCAGCGCGATGACAGTTGAGTACAAAATATCACAGAAAGTTGTTCATGACCTTTTCAGACCTTGTCTGTGGCTTGTAAAGCTGTCAGCATGTGAAATATCCCAGGAAATTTTCCATCATGTGTACTCATCTGTTAGGTTTTCCAACTTCGTTTTACTCTTGTGTGCACAGTGTAAAGCTCCCATTTACATAACCACAATTATTAGGAGACATCATTGTGGGATATGAAATAAACGGACCTCAAGAAGGCTCTGATGCATCCAGTTTATTGTGAGCACAACCCGCAAGCCCAGCCCTTCCACTTCCACAGCACCAATGGTCCTCTTTGTTAACAATCTAGCAGACTACACTCCATTGCTCTGCAATGATGTCACACACTTGTTCAGATGATGTAGCTGTGAGCTTCCATTGAACAAAAGTCAAGATTCTGATATGCCTTAATAGAGAGAGTTAATCTCCTTCTCCTCCACAGTCTTTGCCTCAGTATGTTTGTGTGTGCATCAGGGATTCTCTGGTATAAACCCAACATTTACACAGACATCCCAGGAACGTTAAGGAAATAAGTGTTCATAGCCCTGAGACAGATGGCTCTATTATACATAATCACACGCATATTTGACAGAATGAATGTATTTAAGCCACACTTTTTCAAATGAATCAGCAGTGATCCTCCAGGCCTTTAGCATCTGTAAAATGACCTCTGTGATAGTTGCTGCTGATATTTTTCTTGCTAAAGCTCCCTTTTCTAGCCTATCATCAGAGCCGAATGCGTACAGTTCCATGTACAACCTGAGAGAAGCCTCCTCTCCTTTTCGCTCAAAGAGGTTTTCCCATCCCACCAGAACATTAAAACAACAAGTGACAAAGCCCTGCTGAACAGCTGCAAGCAAAAGCCAACATGTCGCCTGTACATGAAACCATTACAGGCTTTTCATGCCTATTCGAAATTAGATGCAAAAGCAACATAAAAACAGGACGCACAGCCTCACAAATGCCGATTCATGTCGAGTCAAGGACAAAATGATCCCATCTGGCCGTCGATGCTACAGGAATAGAACTACAGATGAATGCTATCGTGATGAGCATGCCAAGGAAGGGAGCACTGAAGGTCCAGCAGATCGTCCTACTTCAAGCATGCCTCGCCTGCACAGCAAAGGCGAGGCTCAAACAGGAGGAGGGTTGTGTTATAACTATGAAAACCCTCATTGTAATCAGAAACAGGTCATCCACATTTGTAAATTGACATTTTTTTGATCCTTCATTTCCAAACAAAAAGAAAAGTAGTGCTAAATTGCAGATTACATTATGTAAACTACAAGTTCTGGTTAACTAAATGAAGCTATTCCTAACAGACTGGATTGGGCACACACATAATTAGTCACAAACCTCATATATAAGATTTTATGTGGTTAATAGCATAATACTATTTAGAAAAAAAAATTGCTCATGGCCCATCTGGTGGACTGGTGCCACACAAACAACCTTATCCTGAATCTGAGCAAATCGTTATAGATTCCTGGAAGAGTCGGTACTGTTCCATCAAGCACTCTATTCTGGCCCCATCACATTGAGGACAGCGACACCTTCACATGCACCTTCCCTCACCCGAACATTTCAGCCACATCACCCATAGTTACCACAGTTTCCCCTTAGAACGAGAGAGGCTTGTGTAGAAGATGCAGGTTTGTATTTAGTGGGCATCACTTAAAGGAAAACATGACTTATTAAATGGGAAAAATCAATAGTATAAACCCAGAGCCAGTGATTGGTGGAGCCTAAACTTTTGATTTAAACACTTTCAGGACTGCACTGTGCCCCTGTTAAACAAAGGATCTGCTTCTAAAGTAATGTGGTAATCAGTTTCTAAAATGTGCATGCTGAAAGAGTCACAATAAAGCACAGGAATTCTGCACTGGCTAAACATTGTGGGTGAAGGTAAGGCATGACTGGAGTTAAGCTAATTAACGTAGATGTCTGCACATGAATGTCCAGCTGTGGAGGAATGATACAAGAGATGTGTTAATGGAGAGCCTGAAGACAGGGTCCGCACCAGGCCGATCAGTTTGATGTGCCGCATCTGCCGACCTGCAGCAGATGAAAACTGCTGAGGTGAAGAATGTGCCGGCTGGGATTCTGTCTCAGAACTTTCCTTCCTGTTTGTTGGTGCAGGATGGTGAGTGAAGCCACGTTAAGGGAAAATATCGCAGCCATGTTGGTATTCATGTATGTGCAAAATGAGAACGGAGTAAGAAAAAGAGAAATCATTTGTGTGGTGGTGTGTGTGTTTGTGTGAGGGGGGGACTGTATATTTACCCCTGGGCACTGAGAATTATTAAAGGAGGATAAATTGCTTTTTAAAAATTTGTTAACATGGAAGGTGATGCTGAGGCTGAAGTAATACCAGTGAACTTGCAAAAAGATTGATATTGTATTTTCATTTGTTCTGATTCCACTGGACTTTTTTAAAAATTTTATATATACTTTTAATTTGACTTCACTGAGTTTAGCTGCTATTTTTTTCTCCCCCCACAATTTATGAAGTGTGAATTCCAGACACTGCTGCTACGCAGCAATCTCTCATTCCTCTTTCTGTACATCACTCCTAATACAGACAGCATACACCCAACTTACTGGTGTTTCCATGGTGACTGGATTGGCTCATTTTTATTTTTTTTTTCTTTCCAAGCTAGGTGGCCTTGTTTTGCTGGAATGTGATGTTTTGTACCATTACCAAATGTAAATGACGTGACAAACAGAGCGCTGTGAAAACTGAGTCTGCGAGACATCATCTTACCCATGAACTCGATCCCAAGTTGATCCCCTGCTTCGTTCATGAGCAGAAAGCATGTGAAAAGAGGAGTAAGGGAAGAAGAGAGGAGGAAAAAAGAAAGAGAGAGAGCAAAGGATACAACAGTTACAATGCAGTAGGGGCTTTGTCTTATTCAGAATTCACCTTAGGGAGTCACACATGGTGCAAGTGGACCATAAAGTTGGGGCTGACATGGCTCTCCCTCCCCGGGGGACCAGGTAATGAGCCCAGCCAGCCTGCTATGCTTGGTGTGCTTTTCTGCACTCTTTGAATACCCACCATGGCTTCAGATGAGGAGAGAAAAACAAGAGCGTTAGGCAGCCGAGGCAATTGAAGCAAGTTAACGAAAGCTTTCATACAAAGTTCCGTCATGTTACTAATGTGCCCTTTCTACACTTGACCCTGTGGGCATGACAGTAATTGTTCTCCATGTCTCCAAGCCTCTCAGTACTTGCAAGATGGACCCCATGCATGCAGTCTGCACACACACCCACAGCCATTCCAGAGGCACTATGCTCCCGCTCCTCAATCCTCGTGCCTGGGAAGCAGATAAAAAGGAGCACTCGTGTTCCTTCCATCCTGACAGTGCCCCTTGTCCATGTCGCTATAATGTAATCTCATTTAAATTAAAATGAAACCCTCACTGGTAATTGCTTTTCTGACAGAGGTGGCCTCGGTTTTAAATAGAACAGGGGGGTTGCCAAGCTTCTCAAAGATAATGTGGAGGACACTTAAATAAAAAAAAAAAAAAGGGATGGGCTCAGATGTTTTTGGCTAAACTAAACAACCAAAACAATCCATCCTGAAGAGTGATTTTCTTTTAAAACACAGATTTAAATAAATCTTGAAATGTTAAATCCAGTTGGAAATCCTTCGACTTTTGTGTTTGATTTGTGAAGATTTTGGGCCAAGCAAATACCTAATGAGACATTTTGATCATAATATCAATAATGAGAGATGTAAATGGCTAAAAGCTTAAAATGCAGGTCTGAAATCTTTTATATTCCAAGATGATTTCCATAATCCCTTTTGCTTTATTTCTTCCATGAATTCATTTGTAAGCCAAAGCCTGAGAGTCATGAAAGTAATACCTAAAAGTGTGCAGAGCATGAACGTCGGCTTACTGCCATGCTATCATGCAGCAATGTGATACAGGACGTGCCTTTTTGACTCCGCTTGACCTGTGTTGCAAATTCCAGCATTAAATGGCCGTGGCAAGAGCTGGCTATTCTGCACCTGCCCTGGCTGTTGGAGATACACAGATGATGTCATTACAGCACTGGAACACATTCTATCCTCTAGAACTGGCTTGTCTGGAGACAGTCACCAATCATAATACATGCAGACATTCCAATCCTCTGCACTGGCAACCGAGAAGCACCGCCGGGAATCGCTTACGGTGTCTGGTGGGACCCTTGAGCTAGCTTAGAGAATACCTCAGCATCCTGTCAAATGGTGCTGGCCCAGCCGAAGAGGCTGGAGCCTGGCGAGGGAGAAACAATGACAGGACTGAATCAAATGGTTAATACCCTCCATCACCTGGGTGAGCGGAGACCTGGGGAGACTCTGCACCTATGTATGCATGTGCGTGTGTGTGTGTGTGTTTGTGTGTGTGTGTGTGTTTGTGTGTGT
>BJFM01001947.1:51182-89903 GCA_016586285.1 Arothron firmamentum | reverse complement strand
TGTGTGTGTATATAGGGGGTGTGTATGTGTGTTTGTCTGGAATCTCCTTTGTAGCTCAAGGCAGGTCTAATATCCACCAGAGATAAATAGCTCAAATTAGAGACCTGCTTTCCTCCTGTTTGCAATCAAGCATCTCTGTTAGTCTTTAAGGCGCAACTGACTGCAGGGTAGCATTCCCAGCATGGCCTCAATGCTCTTCCAGTTACAGGAGAATCTCATTCAGGTTCTTCACCAGGTATAAAGTGAATTGCTGCCCTTCCACACTCCCTTGCCTCCAATTAAAGAGCCTCCCCACCTCCCCACTGCGCACTACCTCCTTTTCAAAGATGACTTGATGCTGGCAGCGCCAGTGCCTACAGGGAGTGCATTTTTGTTTTTTCAGCCTCTTCTTTCTATCCCTGTATAGACATGTACATGAAACAGCATAGTTTTGAGTTACTGCCTTAACAGAATAACATTTTGTGCACATAAATTGATTTGCTTATGAAATAAATAAACACATGTCTAAAAACAGCTATCCCAGATGCAACCTGTCACAGCAGGGTACAACCCAAGTAGCAAAGTAACATTTAGAGCTAAAAATCTGCTCAGAAAAACAAAGCCAAAGAATCTCACTGACACACAGAGGCATATGTGTGCATGCATGTGTATTACGTATTACATGATATGGATTTCCACTGGATAATCTCAAAAATCCATGGTAATCTGGGTAAATTTAGAATTGAATTGTATCACCAGAGATGAAAATAGGCTTCATTCCATGCTTGAACCTTCTAGGGTACACTCATCTGAATTGATGATTGGGGTTAAACCAGGTCAACAAGCGTGCACAGGGAATCATAGAATAGTCTCTTGTTTCTCTATGACATGCACTGTTGTTAAAATAAATAATACTATTCAGCAGAATACAGATGTGATAGATAGCTAATACATGAGTATGGGGTACAGCACAGATTTACACTTCCAGATAAACAATAAGTGTATTTTTCTATATCTTCACACTATCTGTAGCAGCAGCAGGAACTGCGTGGAATTGGCTCAAAGGGAATTTAATGTGTTTCACATGGTCCAAACGCGTGGAAACATCCGCGTCTGCCCAGAGAAAATGAAGCAGGTCTAACGTTGAAAACGAAATATCCTGAGGGACGATAAAATACACGTAACTGTGGTGACTTTTAATTTGGGCCTAATGGCATTAAACCGGAGGTGATCCAAGGTGCGTCTTCCACCGGAGCTGGCACATCCTATGGGAGCACCTGCAACTCAATCATTTCTCTCCCCTGTTTCTCTGACTTTCGCTTTATTTTTTAACGACACCACCTGGGAGGCAAAGACTTCCTTCCTTTAAGCTACACAAATCCAAAGGAAGATTAAAGACCAAAGACAAGATGAAATAAGTTTTACATTCATTTTTATATCTGCAAGGTCACAATGTTTAAAAAAAATAAAAAAATCATTGTTGTAATAATCATGCACTGTATCACTTTGACAGGGAAATATTTAAATTATGACTAAATGAATCAAGTGACCATCAGCAGAAATATACGGGCACACACAGGAAAAACAGTTTTTTACACATCAAAAAATATAGTTTTAGTAAAAGTAAGATCATTTTTAGCTATATCTCTATAAATTTGCACAGGGGTGTGCACAGAGGTGGAGAAAGAGCTTTCCTTACTCTTCAATAGGAGACAACATCATCATCGTTAGCATCAAACCTCCAGCCAAACACTTTTTTCCCCCAGAGGAATACACATTCCTGGGCTGCAGTGTGTCCCCAGAGTGAAAGTAGTCGATCGAGACATACTTTCATGTTGCAGAAAAGCAGACAAAGACGGTAGGATGTTAAAAATACCAACTTTACATACTTGGATCTGACAAGATGGCATCTGTCTTGGGGACAAACTGGTCACAGCGCAGTCCATGGTAGCCTTCCTTACATCTGTGAGAGAGACAGAGAGAGAGAGAGAGAGAGAGAGAGAGAGAGAGAGAGAGAGAGAGAGAGAGAGAGAGAGAGAGAGAGAGAGAGAGAGAGAGAGAGAGAGAGAGAGAAATTAGATTTGATGGAAATCAGACCTAGCAGGAAGTACTGAAGTACAACATGAACTCATCTGAAGAGACACTCAGATAAGTCAGGTTGCGAATAGGAAACCAGGGGAGAGGAATGAATGGGCCGTGCAAAATTGAAGTGCTCGCTGAGGACTGAGGTAGAGGAGGGAGACACACCGGGAGTGTCAAGTAGGGTGGGGTGCCAAAAAAGGGAGCGGGATGGTTGGACAGGACTGAGCTGCGCCTGCAGCCTCACCGATAGTACATGACTGACGAGAATGCCAGGTCCCAGCGGAGAGACCTGGAAAGTGGGACGGAAGAGGAGTTGGTGGGATGCAGGCACCATTATGATCCAGTGGTGTGAAGCTGCTGGATAAACAAAGGCCCAGCGTAGAGATTAGCCTTCATCATTAAACAAATATTACTGCAGTGTTGAAGCCTGTAGATCCTCCAGCAACAGTTATATTAAAAAATCTTCATCGTTATTAAACAGGATATTTTGACCAATTAGGAGGGCGAGGACATCACACAAAGAGGATATGCAACATCTGCATTTCCCCTCAGCCTTCCTATTTTTAAAACGATTTCTCTCTAAGAGATTAAGGTTTATTCATCCCACTGTTGGCCCATAGTTCAACAATCGTCATATATCAAGCTAACTACTGGGAGGTACAACTGTAAGCTCCTGATTCAACTGCTTTTATTAGCACTGCCTGAGGACAAGACTACATGATCTGATCCGAACAACATCATCCAAGCTAAATAGGGCAGGTGATGAGCACAAAGAAGACAGGAGAATAAGGAAAAGATGACGTTGCACACAGCCAGGCTTTTATATCCACGCCGAAAAAGCAACATCAGACACATCACTCTACCGACAGTGTGTTAAACAACGTGCATGTAGCAGCACTTGTGCTCAAGCCTGGACTTCACCACTTCTTACTGTGCCTGCTGGGCCGGAGATGCACCTGAGCTTGTGTTGGCATAAAGGGATAAGAGCATCTGTACGTCAGACTTGTGCAGCACCCAGGTGCTTGAAAATAATGCCCTAGCCTTTAAAGTTTGGCAGAAGTGTTAGATAAGAGCCTCTCAATGCAAACAAATAGAAACCGGCACATCCAGGGTGAGGCAAAAGCTGTTTTCAGGCCACCTAGCAAGAGTCTCTCTCCCCTGGCTGCCCCCTGAAATATCTAACAGAGGAGAGAAAATGTTTGCCACACGCCGACTTGGTGTGCCACAGCGGTAATAACGGCCTCTCTGGTCTTTCATATTTAAAATGTGCACACGGCAGCATCAGAGTCTGGTGTAAAGACTCATCTGCATGCAACAACATCACCGACATAAAAACGAGGCCAGTGCCATTCCTGCGAGGTGCTGGATGGTCTCGTCCTCTGCTCCAGTGCTGAGTTGCTCTGAAAACAGTTCCTGATCAGAGGTGGGACAGCTCGGGGCCATATTGACACACCTTTACAGACGGGCACGTCACAGGACGGCAAAAGGCAACCCTTCATGTGTGACGGCACCCATCCGATGGGCACACGATCCATTTGTCTTTTGTGTCACAGCTGAGGAGGCATGATGGGAGGCGGTGGCTCTGGTTGATGTATCCGTATTTGTGCTGTCATTTTTTTCCTCTGCTATGTTTTGTTGTTATGGGAATTTCTTTTTGTTGTTTTTTTTTTTTCCTTAGAACAAAATGTTCCCACAGAAGCAAAAGCAGCAGATTGGGCCGCGTTGTGCCAAAGAACAATATTAGTACTGCATGTGCTTTATGGGTCCTGATGTAACAGTAGCCCAATTAACCAGAGCCGTGTCTGATTTAATAACACCTCGTAGTGATGCTGCAAACAGCTAATTTACCAGATGGGGAACTTCTGATGGATGTCAGGTAAAATGTTTGTATTTTGAATTCTGGGAGACAGTCCAAAAAGGAGCAGTCCTCCCCTCTTAGCAATTATTTGCCCATGAATGTTATGATTTGATTTTAAGGGCCTTTAAATGCTTTAACATGTTCCAGAAATTGTATTTGGGAATTTTCCCAAACTCTGTGATGCAATGGGGATCTGGAGAATCCTCCCACCTTTTAACAGTGACACTCATTATTGATCAAAAGGTGCATAAGAAAGATAATGCCTTTGAATTAAATCCTCTAAATCCCGAAACTCTGTGTACCAAGTGTAGAAAGAAACCCAGAGAATCTCTGCAGCTGAAGGAGGGGCTAAGGAAAATGATTCCCTCCTGCTGCTGTCCCGCTGACAGGCGTCTACCCCTTAATCAACTGGAAAAAAATGCCAGAATGTTATATGGTGGTGGTGGTGTTGCCTCTGAACTTTTTCATACAGAAACAAGTGTGTCCTGCCATCCTACAGAGCAGCAGAAAGCTGCAAACATACATTGAAAGAAAAAAGCAATCTGAGAACTGCTATGCAAATAACACAGCAAAACTCTCTGTAAAAGAAGTCCTGTTTCCTGGAGCTTTTCAGGACAAGTATAATGATGTAATAATAACCAATAACTCTTATTTTCTGGACTATAAATAAGTAGAAGATGCTTATTTTTATGCTTGGGGGTCACTACTGCCTCAGTAATCTGACCAGGGGTCACCACAGAGCATGTGTGAAGACGCTGCTTTATTCACACTGTTGCTATAAAGTGTAACTGGCCAATCAGAAGGCACAAGGTTCAGGCAGGATGTCTGAGGCCGCCACTCAGCTTTCAAGGGTAATTCGGCCCCTTCCTCCCGTCAC
This sequence comes from Arothron firmamentum, assembly GCA_016586285.1. Lineage (NCBI taxonomy): Eukaryota > Metazoa > Chordata > Actinopteri > Tetraodontiformes > Tetraodontidae > Arothron > Arothron firmamentum. The sequence goes on along the minus strand of BJFM01001947.1, from coordinate 85,107 downwards.
TTGGCTGCGCCCTACATCACACCTTCTGTCCCTGAGTGCAGGCCGAGACGCCTAGTTAGTATTCTGAGTCCTCAATCCAAAGGCAGAGTGACTGTCTGGCCTAACCTCCCATCGCCATTGTAGGAAACAGGCTCAGCCGTCCTTCAGCGAGATGCAAACAACACCTGCCTGTGAAAATGGTTCACGACGTCTGAGCAGCTGACAAACAATATGAGATAATCGTTTTCTGAGGAAGGTATGCCTCTGTGTGTGGTTCCAAAAGAAGCCTCCAAACGGAACCAAACGTGCTTGTATTGGGAGAGGGAATGAGTTTTGGCACATTTCACTCTTGTCTCGGTGCTGTCTGTGACTACCCAGCTGCTTTTAACACATGTTCCAGTCACAGAGGGACACACCCCAGAGCCTGCAGGATAACCGAGGGGTGGGGAGCCCTGTTTTATGACTAATTACCATCTTGCTTGTTAATTAGTGCAAAAAAATGGAGGATCCTCTGAACACCATAGGAGGGAAAGAGCATCAAGATGGAGATAAGGAATTTAGAGTCATGTCAAACAAACCTCTTCCCTACCTCCTGTTGCTGGCCTCCACAGACAACAGGTGCAAACGCTGCCTGCAGCTGAGAAAAATGTGAGAAAATAAACATTGAGAAAATAACATTATGAGAGTTCTCCATATGCAGGAGGCTTAAAACCTCCTAAACCCTACTTTGTATTTGTGCCACGACCTTTCCTTTAAGTAGAAACACAAGAATCACTGATAACAAAGCTTTGTTCATGTTACAGTCTCTGCACTATGTAGTAAAATTAGTGGTGATAGTACTTAAATGCTTTGCTACCTGTACACAGTGCTATAATGCATGACTGCATACTGGCTGTAACCTCATCCACATTGTATATGCAACCCTTTCTTGGGCGTCCATTGTCATCTTTTAAAGATTACCAACCAATAATACACTACAGGACCTTTAAATATATGTTTTTGCTTTTTTGAAATGAAACAGGAAACGGGAGTAAAATCTGGTGTGAATTAAGGGATGTATGCAGCATGACTGAGAAAAGCTGAGCAAAAATCCTCTAGAACAGGTCTTACGTTAAGTACATTCCTTCTTTACGGATTTGTGGAAACATAGATTGAGCTGGTCTCACTATTAAAGGCAGTCATTATGTGACAATAGGGGTTCTGACCGCCCGACAGGCACATTTATTGCACTGCAAAGAGCCTTGCGACTCAACGCCTCGTTTCGTTCACACAAGTGCTACAGTGGGTGCTGTTTGGCATTACATCTCATTTCCATAACTTGACCTACAAGTCAAGCATAAAGTAAATAGCATTTGCATATGCATCTGAGGCCACACGGTTCCATCTTAATTGCTAAATAAATGATTTCAGCTGTAATTTTATTTTATGCTGTGTTGTATTTGGGAGCGACGGCAGCCAGTCGCAGAGTGATGTGAAGACCTGTTTCATCAAGTGCAGGAGGTGGCTGATGGCACGCAGCAGATTTAAACCACAGTTCAATTCAGCCACGGTCTAATTTTCACCACTGGGAAGGCCTTGAAGGACTGAGCAGAATCCATTTTTTATGAGATGGAAAAAAAGCAGACCTCCAGTGATCCAATTTATTTTCGAATAATAAAAACACAAACATCGTACAAGACACACACACACACACACACACACACACACACACACACACACACACACACACACACACACACACACACACACACACACACACACACACACAAAATCCTCTTGCCTTATTCCACACATCGTCTACATTTCTACCGGCTTTAGCGGCAGTAGGGCAGCAGAGGTGTATCGGACGTGCTTTATAACCTTGAGCCATTTTGATGGATGTGTGGGAGCCATTTGCATTCAACATTGGACATTTCACCTTCAGAGAAATTGAAAACAGAGTATGCTTCATCTTTTTGTGATTTCCCATGTAGAAAAAACAGGTGTTTTTTTGTTTGTTTGTTTGTTTTTCAGTGCCGTAGTTCAGGCATCAGGCTCCCGCAACAAGAAGATTTCAGGCGCCCCCCCCCAAGATCATGCATGCATGCATAGAAACACAGTAAATTGGAGCTTTATTAAGGTTCTGGCTAATGAGTCTGTTTACTACTACAGTAAATATAGGGTGAATAAAACATAAGGAGATCACGCTGGCCTCATTTCTCCCTTTCTTTAATTTCGCAAATCTATTTCACCTTCCCAGTAAACATCACACTCTATGAAATTTTCCTTAATTGCCTCTGCAATGATGATGTCTCGGTGTGTTTGCTCTGCAGATCACTGACGCACGAGCGTGCGCTACATCCCAACACCGCTGCCGAGCCGGGACTCAATAGCAGGTGCTTTTTTCAAAGGATCAGAGATAACAGGGGCAAAGGAAAGGGTGAAGCTGGACATATGCAGGGGGGCGGGTGGGGGGGGGGCTTAGGCTGGGACTGAATTGGATGCCTTTTTCAGCCTCCTGCTGAACGCATGTACAAGGGCGTGAACACAAAAATACTGAGATGTTCAAACATTAAAACACACAAGCTGCTCAGCTGTTGAAGAATTGGAATTGATTCAACCAACATAAATCATTTCACAGGATCTCCATTTCCTTCTAACGGTTCGTGTTGCTGTTCACCTTCTGACCTGATGGCAGGTGGGAAATGTGATCAGAGGTTAAAGGAAACACGATCCAAAAAAATGTGTTGAGAGTTCATCATATTTGCGGTTAAAAAAAGAAAAATGGAAAGAAGGACAGGAGAGCAAGGGAGGGATACTGAAGCATACAATTCTGTTTAGCAGAATTTCATGAAATTTGAATTATTCAAATATTTACATCCCAAAACTAAAAATGTTTCTGTTGGAGCAACGCTGAAGTCAGTACAGATGTGAGGTAATGGAAAAGTACTATAATGGACTGGTTACACTGGGAGAACCATTTTGAACTAAACTGCTGCAGTAGTTATGGTGGAATTACCTCAGAAAAGGATAGTAATCTGATAACACAGTAATAAGCCGTTGATAATCACCCTCTGGAATCTGGAACATAATCAACATTTAATCATCTTTTCCTTGGCCCATTATCAACATTTCCTGAAAATTTCATTAAAATTTTCATTATTTCATAATTTACGTTATTTTGTTCACAAACAAAGGGACAGACAGTTAAATGCTAGCTGTCAGATAACCACCAGAGGCAGAGGTAATAATCAGTAAGGTGGAGGCATCCAATCAAATCAGAGCTATGATGTGATTAACAAACAAAGAGAAGCATCAAAAGCTCAAAAAAGTGGGTAAATGACAAAAAGAACAGAAACTCTCCGAGTTCTCTTCAGATTCCACAGAGGCGGAGGAAAAAAAGAGAAAGAGAACAGAAGATTGAACAGAATGGTGACGCAAAAACGCAGCTAATGGACTAAGCAGTTGGAAACTGAACAGGAGAAAATGTCTGGTGAAGAGGACAACCAGGAGGACAGGAAGATGTTTCAGGTCGAGGAACGTTCCAAAGCTCACACCACCACCACTCTGCCGCTTCAGCACATAAACACACAAACAAAGTTGAGTGGCAATCTTCAGCTTCCTTCAAAATTCTTCAGAGAAAGAAAAGGTAAGAAATAAAATAAAAACAACAGATGGTGTTATGACATAGGAAGCACAAAGAAAAAGGGTTGGCATGAAGGAGTGGTTCCTACGGTGCTGGAAGGTGGATGATACATATTTCATCTCTCTCCTCATCCATCCATCAGCCACTCCCTCCTCACCCTCCATCGTTGCCACAGTCTTCACTTCTTGATAGTTTTAATGTTCTCTTCATGGTTCCAAGTCTGTTTACGCTCCCTGTTGTCTGACTGAATAAAGGTTGTCAGCTGAACAGATTGTCCTGTCTAATACGTAAGTGATCAACCCTGTAATGTCACATGTCAGCTGCTGTTAGCAACACGTGTTTATCAGGAGAGACCCACCAGAACGTCTGAACCAGTCTGAACACGCTGCTACACACCCAGCAGGTCAGAGGTCACGGGGAATGTTGGCCATTTTCGGCTCTTGCTCATTGGAACCTGGATTCACCTCATTTAATCCAGCGGTGGGTGTGGAAAGACAGACATGAGCGGTTTTAACGAGTTCTGCCTCGTTTGGATGCAGTGCATTCCCACTTAAGCTCATCTCGGCTGTACCAGTGAATGAGGAAGGAATTTTGTCATTTATTATCACAGCTCACCATATCTGCAACGTAACACAATGGGGACCTTTCACAAGTGCAAACTGGGACAAGGAGAGTGTGTAAACCCTGGTTAACAAGTAAACTTGGCATTATTTAGTACTAATAATAATGGCAACACTGACGATAATGAGCAGTGTTTTTGCTCTTACTGAGAGCTGTGGATAACAACCAGAGCGGCTAAAAGTAATAAGGAAGATGCGTTGAGATTATCATCTCTCCATTCTGCTACTTATGATGTTTTCTAGTTGGTGGAACGCTTTGCAAAACTGTCATCAATTGTGTTGGGGGAGATTAAAGACGGTTCCACCCTGGCTGCACTAATCTCTTTCTGCTAACACTGGAGTCAGGCCACATGGCCATCAGCCATATCCTCGGTCGGTGTTGCCTTTATTACACTTGCCTGAAAACGGACTGCACTTGCTGTGGCCGATATGTGAAGATAAAGGCCCTGGCTCATAGCTCCACCCATCCAGCCTCTGGCGGTTGGGGCTTTGCCATCATTTTAGAATGCAACATGGATGTAATGAGAGACAAAATTATTCATAATATTTTCCCGCAGTCTGGCCTTTTGGGGGAATTTTTACTCAAACTAAAGTCCACATCATTAGCTTCCGTCCTGTCCCTCTTTTCATGGCATTCTAGATGGTGCCACTGGTGGAAATTCTTCTCACTGTTGTGTGTGTGAACATGGTCTGAGGTAGACATTTGCGTTCTTTCTTGACATCAATTGACGGGACCTCCGCGCTGACAGCCCCCTCAGTATTCCTGTATATTTTGAGAGACATCAAAGAGTCATCAAACCAATATCGTCCTGCATCAGCTGACATTTCTGTGACTTCCATTATTCATTAGAAGAAAAGTGAAATGAGTGCCTGTAACTACCGACCTCGGTGAAAGCTGCTGGCCGTCTCCGTTGTGATGCTGCACATTAGGAATTTACAATGGCAGACGTGTTTCAGTTGCGCCTTGAAAAATGTCAAGAGAGGCAGAAAAACACTTGCCGGAGCTGTACAATACCTTCGCAGTACTCAGCTCAAGTGACCTTATTCCGGTTTTCTTGCCCAGCGGTGGCGCTAATCTGATATTTGCAGGGCTGTGTGGACGCACATTCATTTGTCATTTACGATTTTTCTGTCAGAATCACGGAGCTTCAGCAGGGAATTCTGCATCTATTTCCGAGATGTAGCTATTGAAATGAGACAACTGTCAGTGGAGAGTGGGTTTATACTAAAAGCTGCATGCTGGTGGGAACCTTGTGGGTCTCTTCATAAAGCCTACTTTTGTAGACATACTTTCATTTGTCCTTTTGTCTTTCCTCAAAATGTTCTATCAACTTTTCAGTTCTTTTAACTGTCCTGTCTTTGTTATGCTGCTGTCGAAAAGAACCTTTAAATCCAGACTTTAAATCAAAATAATTCTTCTTATTATTATTGTCATATTATTATATAAATGTGAATATTCTAACTCGGCTTTAGTCACTTTGCTGGGACACGTTGGTGTGGTTGGCAAGAGAGGAACCTGAATAATTCACCATCTTCTGCTGAGTAAGTGAAGACGTGTGTAATATCATCATCTTATCTGGACACATTGTTTAAAAAAAAAGAAGAGAGAAGTGTCTTTGAGACTTGTATGTTAGAGAGAGGAAAACATGATTTGATATAGGATATTGGAACCCCCTTAAGCCAGCGTTCTCCCTTTGCACATAAGCAAAGATGGTAAATGCAGCAATCCCCTCACCATCAAAGGGTGAGATGGATGTGCAACTGTCAACTAGCAATTTAGTCTTGAAAGAGAAGACATTATAACATAATTATGTGTGATTATAGGATAGAGGCTGTGGAGCAGGGGAGTACTGAGCTGTTGCATGAGTGCTTGGCTAACACTTGACATAACCTATGAGCATTTCCCAAAAGACTGTTATTAACCATCTCCTCGGGAGCAGAAAAATCAACCTCCAAGATGCCAGCCACGTGTTTGTCTGATCTGAGTATGTTGTCTTCTACAACTCTACAAATGTGAAATTTCAGATTTTTTTTCTTTCTTTTTATTTTTTGTGGGGACCTAAATTAAATGTATGGAAAATTTCCACAAACACGGTTCATTTCTGCTAACTCTAAAACCCCTCAGATGAACAGCCAGACCTTACGGTTGTCGTTCTGCTCGGGAAGGTGACTCGTTCGCTCTCCTGACGTGAACTTTGGAATGAAAAGAAGGAATCGACCCGGGCGAAGAACAGAAAGTCTCAGGCTCGATACGAGTTCTATACCAGCATGCACTGAAAGGTCGCTCAGTGTGGAGCGATCCCCGGCTCTAAAGCCGCCATGAAGACGCCAGACAGGAGTTTCGAAACTGCAGCAGACCATCAGCCGAGCACAGCAGAGACATTTCACGAAAAACACACTAAGAAATGATCCCTAACAGATTTAGAAAAGTGTCAAAGACAACAAGGTCAGTGGAAAGGCACAAACGCCTTCTACGTGCAGTATTGTAATAATGCAAAGATCTGTTACAGTGCAGCTAATGACGGTTGTCATCGTGCAGCGCTGGATGATATTTACACTAGTAAACACAGAGAACCTCCGCCCAGGTGGTGCAGACTGATCCTGTCATATTTGCTAGGTCAAAATGTGGCTTCTCCCACAGACGTTAGTCATATTATTTATGCTAATTTCGAGGAGCCACATCAAGAGGAAAACCAACAGGCCCAGTGATCTTCAGTTCCCAGTTACATTACAAAAGCTCTCATTGTTTTAAAGGGGACTTGAAACACTAGAACAAACACTAACCATAAGATAGAGCTACATATTTTAAAGCATAACGCTGAAATAAAACATCTGATTAATCAGCCGTCTTAAAGAAAATCCACTTTTTATTAGTAATTATGGGGCATACTCTTTATTTTACGTCACTACCTACGTCACGGTATTGTTTCCGGGTTTCGGTCCCATAGAAGAACATGCAGATTACAAACGAAGAAATGTTGGAGGACGAGGCAGAACGTGAAAATTGTTGGATGTAAAATCCAGTGGCTTATGCCTTTGAGCCGTTGACAAGGTGGGGGTTGAGACACAAATTTTTGTGGAGGAATGTGGAGGTGCAGTGGCTCCAGACGGGCACAGAGGAGTCGCAACACAGACAACCTACTCCCAGAACTACTCAGCTGATGGCTCAGATCCTCATCCAGTGGAACTAATTAATTAATGAAATTAATAAATTGATAACTAGTTAAACTAATGGTTGTTGGCTTTGTAATAAGAACATGCAGCTTTTTTCATCATTACCTACTACTAGATAATAGAAAGTAATTAATCAGAGACGTGAGTTTAACATTTGATGCTCGTATAATTATTATTATCTCTCTCTGTTCTTTCACCTAAGTACGCCGTTGCGCTCTTTCCCTACAGCGCAACATATGAGCAGCTAATTATTTATTGATGTAGGCTGTGACGTAACTTAAACATGGCGGTGAGTATGCCTCTGTAATTACATATAAAAAGTGGATTTTCTTTAAAACGGATGATTAATCTACAATTAATTGTTTTATTTCAGCGTTTTGCTTTGAAATATGTACATCTATCTTATGGTTAGTGTTTGTTCTAGTGTTTCAAGTCACCTTTAACTCATGTACTTGTTCCCTCTCCCCATTTTTTTTCCAGAAATGTCTAAAGTCTGCCTTTTGTTTCCAAGTACTTTTCGATTCTGTTGACATCCTCTTTCAACATTAACGTGCTGCTTTCAGCACTATTGTGAGTAACAAACACACATCAGCACACAGAAGAACCCAGTCACACACAGACGTGGACAAACTGGTCAAAGCCATGGATTTTCTGCAGTGGAAGCCTGTAAGCCTACCCCTGTCCTCTGTAAGGGGTGGATGAGGGCAACGAAGAGGCTGGACAAGAAAAGACAGGAGAAGTCACGTTTGAAGCCACGAGGAGAAGTCACTCCACCCAGCTGCTGGAGGATACATACTAAGCACAGCAAAGTAGCGTCAGAGCCATGATAGCATCAACTCTTTTCTCAGTGAGCACTTTCCAGATCAAGCATCAGGTGACGAAATAATAGCCGCATTACAAATCCAAAACCTTTGACGTAGCTTGAATCTGAGCGACAAGACGGAGCTGGAACACCGAACGAATGTGATATTTTATTCAGTGAGAAAACAAAATCTCTCCTAAAATGAGGACAAAATAGACTTCACATTGAGGAGAGAGCTGCGGCTCTGGAGAAGACTTTCAGCTGCGACGCTAACTGAGATGAGCCAGAGAACTAACCTCAGCTGTGCTTCAGACGCCAAATATACAGTAGGTTTTCTGTGTGGACATGGTAATCTATATATGTTCACCCTCTAATCTGTACATAACTTTATATTTTATGATTTACATATTGGGGCCTTTTCCAGAAAAGCTCCGTCTTCCCCTACACGTGCAGAGCTGTGAGCAGGTTTTCATTGGCCGCTAATTTAATTCTTCCTCTTGCAAGAAGAAGAAAAAAAATCATTTGTGCAGTGCTTCGACAAAGGTCGCAAAGCAAAGGCAATTAAATAGATTTGATGATTAAATAGGTCAAATTTAGGATTGAAAAGGCTCAATTTAAAAGAAAAGAAAAATCACACAATGGACAATTATGGAACAGCAAAAGAGCATGATTAAAAACGAGGAGCACTGCCGCCAGAAAGAACGAGCACACCCTCAACATGTGGTTCATCTCAAGAAGTTGAGATATGCCTCCTGGCGGTGCAAATACAGCCTCTTTACAGAAACAGATAACCTCTGTGGGTTCAATTACCCTTCATCATTTCTTGGTCGGTCACTGGATGGTATCCTCCGAAGATTTAAGGGTCAAGGAAGAATTAACAACGCTAAAGGAGCCAAGATTCCCCCCATCTTCATTTGTTTCACTGTCAAATAAATAAATAAAGCCAATAATCCAAATGTCGGATGCAGGCAGAGCCCCAAATATACAGTTGTCGGCAGACGTACCTCCATGTTTAGCCACTGGCTGAATTTCGTGGATCTATTTCTGTCACAGTTTAGAATCCTGGCTAAAAGGATGAACATGTACATAATGTGCAACAGAATTGAGACTGGGGGAGAGGGATGTAGAAAACTGTCAACACAGAGTGCATCAATGCCAGTCAGGCTCAATCCCAAATGATGGCGACTAATTAGATTTCCCCACTCTCACAGAGAGACCATTTTCAATAGCTTGCTGACGCACACTGATACTATTGTCAGCTCGTGTTTGGTTGCTGTACACCGACTGTGAGGCGGAAATCATTCACAATCAGACATGTATGCCTCAATGAGTGACATTATACTGTATGAAGATGAAGAAGAAGAGCATAAATTAAGCCAGCCTAATGTTGTGAAGGAAAGCATGAAGACATTTATCCCACTTATTCTATTTATATTAGTCTCATTAGCATAAAGAGAAGATGGTACCATTATTTGAGAGGACACGCAGAACAGACGGCATCCATCCACCCACCCACTGATCCATCCTTCCACCCACCCACTGATCCGTCCATCCACCCACCCACCCATCCATCCATCCATCCATCCATCCATCCATCCATCCACTGAAGTAGATGATCATGTGTTTTCTTGCACACACAGGACTTTACTTCCTTATTCAGAGACATTTTGAGGAGTTGTGAGGATGAGAGCTATTTTGGGGTGTTGTTGGTGACACTAGAGGATAATTAGCGAGATGCCTCAACCCCCCAGGGCACAATTACCTCCAGACAAGTTCATCCTTTAATGTTTTCTATGGTCTTTTTTGTAGCAAACTGAGCTGACCACAGTCCTTTGCCTGAAGAACCAATGTTAAAGCCTTTAGTCAAAGTGCAGGAGTTTGTCTTTCCTGTCCCTCACCAGCAGATACACAATATGTGCACTTGAATGTAGGAAACCAGATGGTGTTGTTCACACAGCCTCTTCCTCTGCTAGAATCAACAAAAACCCAAAATTGCCGCATTAAAGAATTATTTTTAAAAAATCGTCCACGTTGGAGGCAGTCATGCTGTTTTCGCGGCTTCTCTTGTCGTCCGCCCACCTGCTAGTGTTGCATGTGGTAAGACTCAATTATTGCTCTCTTGGCATTGACTAAATTGTCAGTTTGAATCCAAATTTCACAGAATATAATTGGCTACCTTTCATGCGAATAAATAAAAAGTTTCCCGATTCTGATTCTAAAATGTCAAATCTTCATCATTCATCTGTATTGATGAAATTGGCAACTGACAGCATCAGGCGCTAAATGCTGCTTTGCCAGCGCTAACCCTGGCCCTAACCTTACCCTAACTGCTGCTACAGACAACAGCACTTCTGCTATTTCACAGTAATAAGAAAGATGATTCCTCACGCAGAGATATCCAATTTGAGGCATTTTCTCTGCAATTTCAGCTTTGAAATGGTGGTTCTGGGGTTACATCACGTTCAAACAGAATATCCAGCCGGTTTGCTGACTTTCGTTGCTGTGTATGTGTGTGTGTGTGTGTGTGTGTGTGTGTCTGCAATGAGGTTTCAAGAGTAAAGCACATTAGGGCGTCCTTGCAGGCACACCTGCTGGGGAGACCCAGATTGTGACTGAGGTGAAATCAGACCGTATTTGTTCTAAAATAACAGCTTGAACAATTCCCATGAGAAAATGTAATTTCAGCCTCATTGTAGTTTACATATTCACGCGTGTGCATTTGTGTGTAGATTCTGTAGCTCTGGGTTGTAATTAACTTTAACTTTTATACGGAAGAATGGAAGTCGTTGTATCGACCGGGTTTTACAGGCAAGTAACAGGAAAAAAATACAAACCTGGCAGTGTTGTGCAGATGAATTCTCTCAGCACCTATTTTTCCAGCATGCTTTGTGCTATCTAACAGAAGCAGAGATAGTTCTGTGCATTAACCTTTGGGCCCCAGTCAATAATCCTGAGCAGGGGCTGAAGTTATTGAACTCATTGTCTTCAGCCTCATCTTCTCAGACTGTGTCTAATATCACTGCCGATGTCTAAATTCACACAAAATGCAGCAGTACGATGAGCTGAAAACGAGGCTGTGCGGAGCTGGGTCGTTTATTTGGGCTTTAGAGAGGATTTGCTCTGTCAGTGACAGTTAGTCGATCCATGTAAATTCAACACGAACTTGCAGTAGCGAAATGTCTGTAATAGCGGCAAGTTGAAAAAGTGACTTTTTCTCCACCCTGTGGAGTGTCAAGTCTGCACGGTTTCAACCTCCAAACACACCCTAGAGCAACTGCTGGTAACCAGGGGTGATGCAACGTATACCAGCAGTCACTGGCGAAAAGGCAGGGGCAAACCCGAGACAGGAAACCCCCACTCTCAGCTTTTCCTTCAGGATATTACAAAGTTTATGTCAAAGTGAAGTCCATACTTTTAGCCTGTGAGAGGAGAAGGTGCTCCTGCAATTCCAAAAGGTCTCAAAATGTTTTACCAACATTGCTGCAGTTGCATTTGCTGCATTTCAGAGTGAAAAAGACTTGTCCCACGATAATGCTCCAGTTTGAGGTTTGGCGGGTTGTTGCCATGCCCGTAGTAAACTTTAATGAAGGCCCGGGCCTCTAGTTTGGATCCCTCTGACAAGCCGTCAAGCAGACCAACGGAGCAGGCATAAGAGCGCAACCTCTTCAGGGTGGGAATCGTGTTCTTTGAGAGGGGTGGGATGAAAACAAACAGAAAATCTCATTTAAGATAGCAAAATATTCCAAACAGTAGGAAACAAAAGCAAGCAAGCAACCAAACAAACAGAAAAACAAACAAAAGTCTCTCAGTGAAATGCATAATTACGTCTTTGAGATCATCCGACCATGACTTCCTACGCATGACAGCCTCAGGTAAAGAGGTAAGTAAGATAAGAATGAATGAGTGTTATCGAGGCAATTATCTGAGCAGAACAGCACCGGTGAACATTTTCTACTTCTGACTTGTCTTTGATGAAAGCAGCGGGAGCCTTCCTGCTCCCTCCTCCTTATCACGCCGTCTACAGCGCAGCCGCTCCCGCGCCGCCTCTGCCAGGAAAAAGGGCACCTCTCCTTAATGTCAGCGCACTGCAAATGAGTCACAGCACCTCGTCACGTGGCCCGTCTGTACCCAAAAGGCGCTCTTTGCTCTGCAGATAAAGAACATGGCTCTCCCCGCTCATTGACATTCAGCGCCGCTGCCATGATGGCTGTTCTCATCAAACTGAGGGAAAAGAGCAAATGCCTACACTGGCCAGCCTGTGATGACTTGAGCTGCAGAAATTGCCTGGGTGCTTAGATCCTGCGCTAGCTGTAGGGTTCCATGTGTATTTTATATATTCTTCCCTGATTTAAAATGACTGATCATACAGCAGCAAACTGAAAGTGAGAACACCCTTCTCACTGCATATCATTCCAGCTAATACGCGTTGCCATTTTCAAGTCATCGGGGCCTAAGGGTGTGATAAAAGGTAAAAAAAACCAAAAAAAACAAAACATCTAATATCTCCAGGACTTCACAGGCTACAAACACTGGGGGCTCAGGCAGCGCAGCCTTAGTTATGCGTTGGTGTGCTGGGATTGTGTAAACAAGCGTTCTCTCACAGATGATTTGTTTTCCAGTAGAGATTTGGGAACTTTTGGATATAATGAGGTTATACGCTGCAGATTCCCACCGCGTGTTTGAAAGATTGAAACCTTTACTCTGACTGTCTTCAAAACGGTCTCATTTGCACTAAAAGAACAAAACAAAAAGGCGAAAATAAGAGGGGACGGGAAAACAGCTTCAGAAGCTAATCACAGAATGAAGGCTAGCTGACACAATTTCCCGTCAGTGTTGTTTGTGTTTTCTGTGGTCATTCAGCAATTTGGTGCACCCACTTTGCATCAGTGCTGCTGATTTTCCTTGTTTAGCCTCCATTTTCTTGCTTTCTGGATTGAGTCATCAGTTGGGTCAGTTCACAAAAACTGTAGATGAGTGAAATTACTCAAAAAGAAGTGACATGGAGAGGTTTTATAACGGATGTGCTCTGATGAATACAAACAGAGGCCTGACAGGCAGGAGCAGCTGAGTGTAAAGCATGCTTTGATATCATTGGCTTTTTGTGACTGAATTGTTGGCATTCTGACAAAATGGACACTGTCAAAAATGTTTTGAAGCTATGGTGAAAGGGTCACACATGGATAAGTGCAGTGCTGACAGAGCAGAGATGTTTTACTTTCCATTTATAGGTTCCATCAGAGGAGAAAAAAGTCCAGTTTTTGAAGAAAAATATATATTTTGGGTTCCGTTTAAATAGATTGCAGAAATTAAAAAAAAATCAAAGTCAAGAGAGCCCTGTGATCTAGAAAAAAAAACAAGAAATGGCCTTTGCGCTACATGTGAAATGCATCAGAAAAAGAGATGTGGTCCTTAATAAAATACAGCAAAAGGAGCCAATATTTTGACATCTTGAACACCCCCTGGTGGTAGAGTCAAGTATAGGTCATTAACTCACCCAAATAAAACGTTTCCCTGATTATGTTCGAAACGTTTCCCTGGTTATGTATGTTCACATTTGGGTCATTCATGAATCTCAATGGCTGCAAATGTGAAGGAGAGAAATTTATCAGTTTGCTGGTTTGCCACAATTATCACTCTGATGTTCATGCACATTCCTGTGAAATGCTATAATTGAGAGGTCAGCCGCTCCTGGAATGGGAAGGAACTTGCAAATCGTTACTGCAGTGATTCTGTGTGCTCTGAATCACATCACAGCCGACAAGATTGCAGCACTTAAATCTGGGATATCTGGGGGCAAACGGAGATGGCTGGTCCAGCTTTAAACGCTGTTAATGGGTCATGAGCCCGGCTCAATTGTCGACTTGTCGGAATGTTAGGATTCACGCTCCGTAATCACAGAGGATGTTACATAATGAAGCTGAGTCTAAATCAGTCTACAAGCAGTGAGAAATCCATCACACACAGCCAGTGCTGCTGCAGGACACGCCAGAAAGATGAATTTGGCAAGTCTGGTATTCCAAATTGATATTAAATACTGGCTTTACTCAAAGCAATGGCTCTAAAGAAGTTAGTCTATCGCAGCTGGGCCTAATGGAGTGACTCAGGGATGCAGATTAGTGAAAATGTTCATGTTCATGGCCTCGGTGTCTCAATTTAAAGCAGCTTCTGTTTCGTATGGGCCCGATGTCTGGAAGTGAAGGCTGCGCTGCACGCAAGAACATAATTTTATTACCACAATACCCTCGACCACGGAAATGAGGCTGCGCCGTTCATTCAGAAGTCAAACGTGTTCTTCTTAACTAGAGCCGCATGTCAGGCTGCATTTCTCCCAATTCTGAGCTGCTGCTTTAAATACCGCCCTGAGGAATAATTAAAGGCACCACATTTGACCCAGCATCTGTCAGTCTGAGTCTTTTCGCTGATCTTTTTTCTTGTCGGGACCATTCAGTCACTCCCAGGTGCTTGCACCATATGGATCCATTCTGATCCACAGCAGAACGGAAAGATGTACAAAATCAGCCTGTCCTCCAGACCTTTGCTGCTTTGGTTTATTACAGTAGCATCACAAAGAGTGCAGATGTGCTCCACACACCATTAACTCTGCTGGCCTAATAAACACTGTTTACCCACATAAGATGGGAGCACCTGAGGGGCCCGCACCTGCCTTTACCATCCATGAGCATCACTCATTGGCCAGCGAACACAAACAGCTCCGTGCTCTTTAAAGAGGAGTTCATTTATGGAGAAGAGGAACGGTGACTCACTTCAGCGAACACCTCACATGCAACTTACGAGCAGTGCTAATTGAATGAGGCAGAGGTGATTACCTGGACATTAGTGATGATTAAATCATCAATAGTTCATTTTCACCCTGCTTGTTATGACATCCAGATACAATGAATGCAACAGGTTGTTACTTTAATAGTCAAAATGGAAATTAACATGATCATTTATATTAGTTCATTTTAGTGACGATATGTCAAATATGCGCCGCCCAGAGTGGATGTGTTGCAGATTTCTTTTGGTAATGTGGCAGGTCAAGAACATGGCGAAAAAAGTGCTACGCGGCAATAACATATGTGACACGCACGGCAGGTAATGAGGGGAAAATCAAAGGTGTGATCAATACACTGGGAAACGGAAATGAGCTTTGTCAGAAATTAGCAATGTTTTTGTGCTCAGCGGCTAATGATTGGACTTGTGCTGTCGATGCAAAAACGGATCCCTCTGGCAGCAGAACTACCAACTAATTGGTATACTTCAAAGAAAAATCAGATGACCGGAAATATCTTCCGTATTGCATCCTGGCGATCACTCGTTACATGCCAGGACTAAACTATAGCGGCACTATGGACAGCTGTTTATAGATGTGCTGACATTTAGAACACATCTGCTTCAGTGAGCAGGGCACTAGATCTGCACGTTGCTCCAGGAGGCAGTCCATCACGGTACCAATTACAGGCTTTACTATTCAACTGTATTTTCATGCATACAAAGAGTTTCAACAGTGGAATGTGTCTTTGCATGCTCTAGTTCAAGTCACTGGGTCTTGCCAAGAAAACCACAAAACACTTGATTGATAAATGCAGGCGGTGTGGAGGTTAGCAGTGCTTGCGGGCTGCAGTGGTTAGCACTGTCGCCTCACAGTAACAAGGTTCCCAGTTTGAATCCAAGCGAGAGGCTTTGCTCTGTGGAGACTGCATCTACTGTCTGGAATCTTCTGGCTTCCTCCCCAGTCCAAACACATGTATTTGGGGGATTGGTGAATCCGCAGACGCGAGCCTAAGTGATATTGCTTATCTCTATATATTCACCCTGTGATGAGCTGTTGACTTGTGTACTCCGCCTCTTGCCCAAAGTAATAGGCTTCAGCCCCCACTCCCACAGAGATAAAAGAAATGTCCTCAGTCCTCAACGACTGGAGTGTTGTTGGTGTCTCCTGCATGGAGGAAGAGTCAAGGTAGAGACCATTTAATAAACTGTACGGAAGAGTATATTTTATTCAATTTGTCCTGTTCCTTTCTGCCGACAAGTAAAAGAGCATGAAATAAAAAGTGGACAATGTAATGTGTTTATGAACAGCTGCACTTTTAGGGTGTCGCATTATAGAGTAAGATCAGCAAATCCTGACTGGAATCAAATCATCCCTCCAGCACCCCGGCATAAGCCCACACACCACTGGAAGAGGCGCGACTGTGAACAACAACACGGCACCTGACAACGTGATTAGAAACGAGCACCGCCGCGGCCACGAACACCGGCATAGGGAAGAGGGTTTGATGGAAAAGGAAAATAAATCAAAAAACTTCCAGCTGCAAAGATTGACTTAAAAGGAGAGGAAAAGCAGTGCGAGGTGAACAAGGACACAATGTCCTCACAGCAGAGAGATGGACCCGGTGAGCTGTCACCGGCCCCGTGTTAGCATTTCTGACGTGACAGCAGAGAAGCGAGGTTAGCCACGAGCATTTACACCCACGCCTGTTTCTTCACCCGCAGAAGCCAAAGATTCTTTGCAAAAAGAAAAAAAGAGTTAAACAAGTTTGTGTTTGAAGATTAACCCCCCTCCCCCATCCTGATCTACCACCGCGGATGGATCAGGGTGGGGGTTAACAGGAACCTGCAGGAGGAACAAACACAGCACACGCTGAGCCTGTGCTCAGCTTCCTCACTTGGATAAGAAAACTGGACAAAAAAAGACCGAACGGGAACATAAAAATTAGAACTATAATTTCTGACTACAATATTTAACGAATTCTATCTGAAAACATTGCAGTATTAAATAATCCCCAGTGACACACATGAAACCTGGTTTTTACGTTTTAATACACTAATTCATGGGTTTAATTCAGCTTTTTATTATAACATATGTTTACAAACTTTATTTTAATCAGTTTACTCTATGAACCACCCTTGATGGTGGTGACGTCCTCAGGCGCCTGAAGAGCCTTCACGCCCCCCACTGAGCCAAGGCTCACTCCCACATCCTGACAAATCTGTGAGCGTTTAACTTAAACTGATGCACAGCCTCTTTGTGATGCACATCAGGTATCGCTTCCATTCAGAGGCACAGGCGACAAATGCAGCCTTGCATATTTAACATCCTCCGCCTTGACTGCCTGTGCTGCTGACAAAGTGGAACAACGCTGCCTTCCGAGTGGGAGCAGGTAGTTTAAGGGCAACTGACGTGGAACACAAGGTGTTATTTGACTCCAGTTGAGGAAAGAACAAAAAAATAAAATCTGGAACACCAAAAAAAAAAAAGAACCTTGTTGCCCGGCAACTTGAAGACAGCAGAGATAACGAAAGCGTCAGACTAACAATTAAGGCTCCCTTCACATCAAGGCTGGAGGATATAGAGGCAAATTAATGAGATAAGAAGAAACCTTATTAAATACAAAAGCAGCAGTGTCGAGGGAGTGTGTGCTAGCTGTGTGAAATATTTGTTCCAAGTCTTCAGGTTAAAGCTCCTGAATGTAGCTTTTTTCCCAAACATATTCTGGAGATGCGTGTGCGTGCGTGTGTGTGTGTGTTTGCAGAGCACAAACAAGATACGATAACACATCTTGTCCTGCAGGCAACACAAATTTTCCCTCAATCAACTCAGTGTACCAGGGTTTCCCACATAGCCCTTATCAGCACTCACACACCAGGGTCCACTCCAGACACCCTCCTGCGGTCACCTGTCTCTCTGCCTGGCAAGCTGCCCACGCTGTCCGTGGATACCCTGATGACCTTTCAGCCTACAGCTGGTGAGAAAACCAGACTGGACTGTGCAATTAATTCTTAGAAACCGAATCAGTTTCATTTCAGAAGAGAAGTTACTGTACTTTTATACTGCCTCCAAGGACTTTTAGTTATGCTGTAAGATGAAGCGCCGCCTAGTGGCCAAAGTATGTAATGCCAATCTGGGACTTGGATTGTTACTAGCCTAATAGCTGCTGATGGAGTCGTGTGTGTCTGAAACAATGTAAACATGCTCCCAGTTTGTCTATGATTCAGAAACCTATCCTGGCAGAAGCGCACAGTGCAATAGCAGCTGTTTGCATGCACATTAAAGATGGCACAAAGATTCTGTTAACAATGATCAAAAATAGAGCATTTAAACATTTTAGGCCCATTTTTACAATTCATATTATGCAACACTGACATTTTGATAATCACAGCATAACTGTCTGCCCAAAGTTTGCCAGCTGAGATATTTGTGAAGTATGACCTTTCAGTTTGAGAATTACTGCAGCTCACCTGCATCTTTTCTTGACAGATGGACAGATCAGAGGTGATACCTCTGCACATGCACACTGTCATAAATGAAACAGTTGCAGATGGCAGCACAAGTTTATACTGCCTCTAAATTATTTGTGCTTTATGTTCATTTTATGTTGATTAAGATTACATTGACATTGTGGGGGGAAAAACACACTCACCTAAATAAATCTGAGGAAAGGTAAAAATGATCTGTTTTAGCCTCACGTGTGACTGAACAGCAGAGGAAAATGCCCAAGACAAATGAGAGAAACCACAAACAGAAGCGGGAGGCTCGGCTCAAATTCAGTGTGACGAGTCAGCATAGCTGCCATTTATTGCCTCCTTTGGCTACAAGGAATTTGCAACAGTGGGAATGGTTGCCACAACTTTATCAGGCACCTGAAAACATGCCAACAGGTGTATCTGCCATCTGTGATAATCCCCCAAACATGTAAATCTCATAATGCTGCAAGAGGTTGGTGTTAAGA
Organism: Arothron firmamentum; assembly: GCA_016586285.1. Taxonomy (NCBI): domain Eukaryota; kingdom Metazoa; phylum Chordata; class Actinopteri; order Tetraodontiformes; family Tetraodontidae; genus Arothron; species Arothron firmamentum. Next base: position 66,174 of record BJFM01001947.1, on the reverse strand, counting down.
AAATATTTTGAAACGGCAGAAAGTGTCATACTGATTATCGTCTGCTACCTTTATGCACGTTTCATGATAATATTGAGCAGCTTCTTTTGCTGGTATCATTATTTTAAAAGCCACAAACTCCAAAAGAAAGTTTTCATTGTGTGTTTTGTTTTGTTTTTTGTTTGTTTTTTTAAATGAAGCAACAACCCAGTGTCCACTTTGAATTCCTCTGGCGTAGTTATGCTCTCAGAACATTAAATCACCAACCACAGTAAAGCCGTGTAATAATGCAAAAAGAAGAGACAGACATCTCTGCTGAGTGATAAACACTAAGAAGCCTTTCTGATAAATCAGCCTGCGATTTTGCCCTTTAATTTGTCTACTTTTTTCTCTCTTTTAAAATGTTATCTTTTCTGCTAAAATGCCACTGCAACTGGCTGTAATCAGATCAGGCTGGTTCAGTCAGAGACCATTGAATATCTCTCATGTACGTACAAAATCAGCAGCTACTGTTTGGGACTCACGTCTGATAAAGACTGGATTAATTAGAATCACAACCAATTTCTTTTTATTTAGCAAGAATTTAATCCAGTGTGTGGCATGCATGTGCGTGTGTGTGTGTGTGTGTGTGTGTGTGTGTGTGAGAGAGAGAGAGAGAGAGAGAGAGAGAGAGAGAGAGAGAGAGAGAGAGAGAGAGAGAGAGAGAGAGAGAGAGACTGACTACTGGTTTGTCCAGGGTGTATTCCTCCATTTTATGTAGACCCCACTGACCCCCGAGACCTGGATGAGGAATAAATGATCAAGAGAAAATGGATGACTGGATGGATGGATGGATAGATGGGTGGATGGACAGCTAAGACTTCAAAGGCACAACACTTCACAAAAGGCCTTGGGCAGAATAAGAAAAAGTCATCAGGAACTGGAAGGCATCAGAGAACCAGTCCTGTATGGTTTCCTGCTGCTGTATACACTAATCCCCCCCAAAAAACATTATTTACTGGATAAAAACAAGGTCCAAATGGTTTTAGAGACTTTATTTTTCCAATCTCTTCATGAATGATGCGATTGAGTGGCAGCATGAAGACACGGACAGAACACTGGCTCTTGTGTGGAACTAAAATCAGGGAAGTGTTCAGACCAGATAAATGCTAACAACAAACATGGGAACAAGTGATTTATTAACGGCATCAGCAAAAGAAATAAATAAATAAAGGAACTGCAGTGACCAGCTACTGGACTTAACCATTCAGCTCAACTGAACCACACAACACAGCCTTCATGTGCCACCCTGGAATTCCAGCTTTAGGGTGAATTCCGTTTCACTTGACCTGTTGTGTGCATTTTTATGTGTGCTCATGACCGATAGCTCCCTTCACTGCCTTCCTTTCCCTGTCACAGGAACTGCTGATGAATAATATACGCTGCAGCTAATGCCCTCAAATTAAACAGAGAAAACTGTTTGGGGGATCACACGCTGCGGCGTCCGAAGGGGCACCATTGAGGTCATTGATTTGTGCCCCAGCTGCTACTTTTGAGTGACAGTTTGAGGTTTCATGCAGATTTGAGAAAAAACAGCTCCACTGACATAAAGTAAGTATTCATTTACGGTTTTGGCATAAAAGACCAGACTGTTGACATGTTTAGGAGGAAATTGGAAGTGTCACATCTGGTGATATATTTGGTGATTCTAGCTCTGCATATAGAGACTCTACATAAATGCAGGCAAACACCAAAGCCGCCTTTCTCTCTGCTTTGTTTTCACGGTCATGATTTAGAGCCACATAACACCTGATGCCTTGAAAAACAGGTATCTCTTCACTTGTCTCTAGAGATAAAATGAAAGCATCTTGAGGTGAGCATTAGTTCTCTGACTGAAAGGCTTTGACAGAGCATCTAATGCAGCTCCAAACGTCACAGCAGAGTCACCAGCATCTCTCCACTGTATAAAGGCACCAACAACCATCACTGACAGGCATCAGAGGCACCACGTTAATGTTGGCACGGCACTTTGATGGGAGGAAGAATGAAACCATTTCAATGCTTTATTAATCCTTTTGTCTCACACTTAAGAGTGTTTCACCAAAGACCCGAGGAAGTGTTGAAGACACGTAAACACACCTACCCTCGCAGATGAAATAAATGTTCTAATGCGAAGGTCTACAGAGCAGCCGCGCTGCTCATTTCTCTTTGATTTTACCAAAACAAGTTATTTCCCTCTGAGTACACACAGTGAAGTCCCTAAGGATGCTCTTTCTGACGTGCTGTTCATTTCAACTTGTCTGCGAGACCTTTGAAAGAACTTTCCAGTCATGCGTGGACGAGGAAGAGATTGTGGAACAATGGCTTCAATTTGTGCACTCTGAGATTTTCAGATTAATTCCTCACTTTGTTGTTAATATCAAATTTCAGCTAGAATCAAGTGTTACAGTCTGGTCAAGTGAAGGCAGTGAAAATAAAGCAATAGCTGCAGTATTTAATTTCATTATTCATTTGTAATTTTTATACCAAACAATAACAACAACAACAACAACAGCCCGCTGGTCCTCTTGATTATTCTGAGTAAAAGAAAACAAAGAGTGGACCATCTGAGGCCACTGCAGGAAGCAGCAGCGCGACCAGCTTGATGTACCACCTCGTGTCTGGTCTAGCTAAGGCATCCTTGCTGTTTCTGCTGCTCTTGTAAGGTTCATTGTTTCATTGTGGTCACGACTTTTTAAGTTTATATTCGTTACAGTCTTGATTGTGTTTCGCTTTCAGAACCACTGAGGGCTTTGAAGACAGGAGAAGAAAAACGGTATCAGCACCATTTCTTATCAGCCCGCAGCTACAAAGACAGCCCAGACATCAGGATCCAAAGGCAGTTGGTTCAGTTCAAAGTTTGTTTATTTGGTGCAGACATCTGAACGCTCCGAGACACCACTAACCATCGTTGTCTTAATGAAAGAACACAGAACTGGCACGTTCATGCACAAACAACAACCACAACAGAAGTAAACAGACTCAAACTGCATCCCATCTGTGTAGACACTTTTTTCATGAGTAGAAGAAGAAGAAAAAAAAAAGGTCTGTGCATGAAACATAGGTGCACACAAGCTTCTTATCCTTCGGTCATTCCTAATCTCTCCTTGCATAAATATCGGCTTGAAAACTTCAGCGATGACCATCTGTTTGCCACTGGATCCAAAAATGTTTGGGCAGGCAGGGTGAAGGTCAAGCTGTCAAGCACACGTGAAGCAGCTATTTCCTTGTGTCACTTTGAAAGTCAGTGAAAAAAAAAAGGCAACATTTTGACAGATGGAATTCAAGCAGCTGTCAATTGAGGCTCCAGTAAAAGGCAAAATGAATTCAGTTCTGAGTCAAACCATCACAGTGCAGCAGTTTCTTTTGGTTGAATCAGAACTTTAGGGTGCATTGATCAGGAAACAGGCAACATTCGTGGCTTGTAATGTTCTCCCCTGCCCTGAACCAGGCAGGAGAGAACCTGCTTCTATTCCTCTCTGAAAAGGAAAACAAACACTCCACCTTAAGGGCTTCATCCTTCGTCAGTGGTTTGGAGATGAAGCCTCCTGGCAGGACTGTTGCTGCAGAGGGCCTCCTCTTCCGGTCAGAGACGGGAGAGCGGAGCTAAAGATTATTCAGTCAAAGCATCCACAAACACTGCCTTCCTTTAATACTTCCTAGGAGCAGATTAAGATAAGCATCTCCCTCCCTGCCCTAAACTCAATTAAATGAATGTGTGTCCAGTGAAAGCAGAAGCAGTGAAACCCAGGTCGGACCGAGCTGATGAAGACTTCCGAAATAATATACAGAAAACAAAGATCGACAGGTCCCCCGTTGATTTTGCCACCGGACATTTGATTTGGAGCTTGCTGACCCGAACAAATGCTGACCTCTCTCCATCGAGACTTAACAGGACAGTTTAAAAACCCCTGAGTGGTGGCGATCCGCCCCAGATATGGCTCTGACGCAGGCACTAATTTTCATTTTTTTCATTTTTTAAAGACAACCTTTCCAGGAAAGGTTGCAGCACCCGTTATAGTGGACAAGACAGATGGAAAACAATAACACAAACAAACATTTAAATAAAAGTGTGAGCAGTTTGATAAATAAAGGGCATGTTGTTAAAGTGAAATTTAAAAATTCAAGATAAGGAAACAATTAAACTTAAAACACAGGCACTGTTTGTGGGATTTCTGTTGTCAAGCTCTTAGGACAACGAGGAACACTTTCAATAAAAAAGATGTTCACTCAGTTTCAGTTCAGATTGGAGGGCATTCCAAGCAGAGGGGGCTGATTATCTGAATGCCTTCTTTCCTGGTTCAGTTCAAGGAGAAGGAGCAGAGAAATACAAAATATAATTTCATCGCAAGGCTTACCGGCTTTCAGTTCTCTGAAGAAAGGTGCAAGAAAAGGCAGGAACCAAGCCAATCAGAGCCTTGTAAACCAGAGTAATCCACTGTGTATTTATTGCCTTATAAGAGACCGAGCTTCACCCTTAACTTAGATGAACTTTGAATGAAAGCTGCCCATCAGCAAATAATCCCAGGTCTTTGTAGCTGGAAACTAGGAAGTGACTGTGCCACAGAAAAGCAGCGAAAGACTAATAAAGTTCTGTTAAGATTGCCTCTGTAAACAGAGATGCCATTGGTGGATGCTCTGCAAAGACGGCAGCGAGAAATCATTCCGCAGTGGCGAGCAGCGAATGTGAACCTCGGTTGACGTAGGAGACTGTGAGCTCATTGTACAGTGTTGTTTCACTTCCACGTGAGCCTTAAATATGCATGAGCCAGAAGCTCAGTGGGGGGAAAAAAACAAGTTGGCCTTTTTTATTTGTTTACCATGGCTCTGGGGAGTGTTCTAAAATGGCTGAAGAAAGCTAATTGTCTTCTTTTTTCTTACTTCTAACCTTTCATACTTTCCCTTCCTGCAATTACACTGTGCCAGAGGATCTGCGATTTTACCCATTACACTGGTAATGTGCTGTGTTTAAATGTTTAATTAAAAATCAAGAGTTTCCCCATACATCAGATGTAAGAGTGACCACAGAGGACATCCGATTTCAGGTTTGTTCTTTACTGCAGAGGTCAGAATTTGCCCGAGGACGTCTCAGCAGCAACAGCGACCTCCCGGCTCTGCTGTATAAATGTCACCATATATTTACTGCTTATGTGATCCGAGTGCAGGAGGAGAGAACACATATGCCGAGTGTTGGGAGCAGGCGCTTTAATGGGATTTTAATCAGCAGAACCGTTCAGAAACGCAAAGCAACAAGGACAGATGTGCTCACATGAAATGTGGCAGTGAAAAACAAGTCACCAAGCTGGTGCCTCAACTTAACAAGAAAATGAGAATTGTTTTTCCTTGAGAAAATACATTTTCACCAGGATTTCATGCGGAAAGACTAGGTTCATACAAAATATGCAATATAGTTGCATGTATGTAAATTAACATGAGACACACTGAATGCTAAAAAATCTCCAAGGAGAATTATTATGGGGAAAATGTGAGAAGTGATATTGGAAGATGAATGTTACACACTAATCACATTTTAACCAAGATGCAAAACATATTTCCACATCTCATTAGGCGTGTCTTAGCCCCAAAAGGGTACTCACAACATCCTGGAAAACACAAGATGCTTCCGTTGACCTTTTCTATATAAAAGCAGTTGATTGAAGAGGTCCCTAAATGTTTTGCTTTGCTGTGTAAAAGTCCAAACACCCCTGCGGTGCCCCACGTTCACATTTACACACAGAGCAATAAATCAATTCCTGCTACTTCAATACAGCTCTAAAACACAACATTCAAGGAGTCTGTGGGCATTCACAAGGTTACAAAAGTGACTTTAAACTCTACACTAATCCACAATCTTTCAACAGCCATTCGTGAACAACAGCAACAACGAATCCTGATTCCATCTAGCTCACAGTGGTTGTTCCAGGTCTGGTGACTCTTGTCTGTTGACTCCCTGCCAGAGCTGACAGAAAAGCCCTGGAAGTGTAAAAATAGACCCTCAGCTCCCTTTTATTGTTGTGTGTTGAAGTTTTATTTATTTATTTATTTTTTCCTTTCAGAGTTCATCGGGTGGTGGGGGGGTCGGGGTGGTGGTGGCATTCACGGTGACGGGTAGGAGTCTGTTTCTCAGTAATAACCTCAGCCCACTCTGAACTACCAGTGTCTGGTGAGGCAACGCCTTGGTCCTCAAACCATGAGCTGAAGGTTCCCCCTGGACTTCTGATGCCTCAGTCACAGGTGCGTACGCAGGCTAAACTCTATATAAAATGTATACAAACTCATTTCAGAAAGTTCACCATCAAAATCCTTTACAGCCTTTGCAAGTGCAGCCAATGCTGGGCAAACTAAACGAATGTTTATCCATGAACGCAGTTGGTTTCTCCTGTCCTGAAAAAAGGGATATAAATGTTTATGGCTTTTTTCTTATAGAATATTTTTAGTGCAGCTCTGATTTATTTATGTGGGTTTTCCACAGTACTTTCAAAGCCATCATTTCTCCTTTACTGTGATTTTTGTACTGCTCAATATTGAAAACAGTATTTAATACACTTAATACAGACGAATTAAACAGTGGCAGAGGTCGCTGTTGAAACCGAACATTGATTAAATTGCACTTGAGCATAAAAATAACACACATATCCCAAATGGGCTTGCTATCCCCCCCCCTCCCAGTGTCATCAATAATACTCCTCTCTCATAGACTTTCTGCAGTGTTAAATGGGTGTCTGATATAGATTTCCATTAAGATGAGGTAGAATTTTTTTTCTCCCCTCTAACCCGTTCTGTCAGACTCTTTCGCACCACAGCACCATTCAATACAGTGTCTATTTTTTGCTCCATTTCACCTTCGAGATGCTTTACTTCAACGCCCATCGTGCCCTGCGTTCTCACTGCCGGACAAATTTACCAGGAGGATCTTTCCATCCATCTTTAATCTTGACCATCCCACTCCTCCATCCTGCACTCAACACTGTTTTGTTGTGAACTGACACGAGTGAATCCATATATCCATCCAGCAGCTCAACCTCCTTTGACCTTCCTCACTCCGTGGCGTGCTCCACTGCAGTCTGAGGCCTTGCAAATTGAGCCAGCATGAGGTCAAGTTGCTGGAAGAACGCGGCTTAAATCCGGCTTGGTTGACCTCTGTGGATCTCGGTTACTCCTCGCCCTCTTATTGACATTTATTTCATCCGTTCCCTTAAACTGTCCCCATCTAATTCAAACCCAGGTTCTTCCGCTCTCAGGAAATAATTCACCATCTATCTCACCATGATCCTCTTACGTGTTCTTACTATCTCTGAGGCTTCCGTCGTCTGCCTTGATGAGAACTTGGACAAAATTCAAAGTCCTTTCCCTTACTTACCCACCGGCACTGTACGTAATTCCTGCTGTACTACCTCACTGACTTTGGTTGGAATTATCAATCTCCTTTCTCCACATACAAGGTCCTGGAACAGAGCCACTTTTGCTGATTGCTATCATCAGCACCCCTGAATGGGCCAATAGAATGCCAGTATTCTATTTCTGCATCTTAAATATTCTTATATAACGTGACTGAATACAGCGGTAATAATAATTAGCTGATATTCACTTAGACATCCAAAGCCCATGAAAGACATTTTTAATGCCACAGTGCTGCTTTAGCCTGCTTGCTCTGTAATGTCATTTTTCAGCCAAATGTAATATTAACTTGCTGATATGTTGCTCAGCATCTGCGAATTTGCTTTGTGTGCTTAGGAGAGACTATAAATATCATTTCACCTTCTGATAAACAGCTTTGGTTCATTTTTCACATATTCCTCCCTCCTGGCCTCCTCTTCCTTCTGTCTTCATCTCCACTGGGAGATTAGACTTCCATAGCTGTCGCCAGTTTAAAGTCTTCCTGATCTCCCACTCTTCTCTGTGATGAATTTGGAATGGCTCTCCTTGTCTCTTTTTTGTATTAAAAAAAAAGAGAGAGAAAATCGTCTTTTAGCATTATTAGAGCATTCCTGAAGGTCCTCATAACTTGATGGGGCAGCGTAACTTTTTTTTGATTGAGCATGCTGCACCGGGATGGCCACACAAAGCTTCAGCTCCTTCTCTTTCAGACATCATCGAGTCCTGCCTGGCATTCAGAGCTCCGAGCAGTCTTGGATGTACATGAGAACCCCATCCCCAACTGTCTCAGATGGAGATCCTGGACCGCCACAGTCAGTGATTCTCTCTCAAACACTTGACTTTCTAGGTCACTCGCCCTCGCTTGAACCCGACTGGGCTTTAGTCCAAGCTAAAGACACCCTTCAGAGCAGATCCACGACCCAACAACAGGAAAGCTTTAAAGACCTTTACTGCCACTTTTTTCGGTGCACAGGAGTCACACAAAGGACCGACAACAAGAGCAAAATAAAGCTGAGGAATGAGAATGCAGAGCTTTTACAGGTAAGATGACCTGGCACAGAAAGAAAGGAAGGAGGTTTAAATACAGCAGGAAGTGGGCAGGGGAGACTGTTACACACATCTGAGAGAGAGGGAGGGAGCACAATGGGAAAAAAAACTCAAACATAAAAACTCAGACAAACACAACCTAAATATGAATCCAAACACAGAACTGACTGATAAAAATGAAAACTGACCTCCGGGGCCCTGACAGTCCATCACCACACACACTTTCAGCATTGCTCTTTCCTGTGGGTGAAGCCAGGCTTGCAGGTCTGGGATTAGTTTCACTTAAAGACAGTAAACACCAGATCATCTAAACACTGATCTGTGTGCTACATTCACCTTGTCTTGTCACAAACGTAATGTTCAAATGCATCAAAAAGGAAAAGTACAACAAGTAACTTTAACAAGCTAAACAAGTGTTGATTCCAATAACCATGAAAACAGCAAGTGTGCGCAGTACTGCGGAACGCTGGAACCATCTGTAGCTCTGCATGGAAACAGATGAAAGAGACTGGCTGACAAGGTGGGTGTTAAGGTAGGCTGTGCGCCACGCTGAATAAACGGAGTCTGGTCTTAAATATTCTGCGTCTGGCTCCTTCACATCGGCACTAAGCCCATCCACGAAGGAGGGCTCCCCATTGTTGGAGATTTTTGTTTCAAAGCTGCACTTTCTTTAAAATGTGAGCATGAGTAATCCTGCAAGTGCTTAATCAATGCGTGTATTTTCACAAACCCGATGAAGGGAGGCTAAAAGAGGCTGGGTTGTGTGAGTGTGTGTTCTGCTGCATGAACGTATTATGACTTTTTTTTTTTTGTGCAGGCTTGAGGAGGCCCTCGCTTTGAAGTGGCCTCTTTCATAATCTCTTTTCTTAGTCAACAAAAAAGAATCAGGAAGATGCATTTCATCTGAGGTGTAAATGCATCTTTGGGATTGTACCAAAGAACTCGTACCATGCATCTAATGGCTGATAATCCAGAGTTTCACATAAAATGACTTATTGTTAGCGATGGCGGACAGTGGGAGAGACTCCAGCAGGGCAAAACACGTGTCCGACATAATGAAAGAGCGCAGTTGAAAACGAGGACAAATGCAGAGACCTGGTCAAAATAGCAGCTCATTTTTAACTTTCATTAGAGCTGTCACGGTGCAATCTGGGCCAGATTCATGGAGGTGATACAGTAAATATAGATGAAGTGAACAAGCTCAGCACTGCAGTTCCTTCCACGGCTTCAGTGTTGTTGAGGAGTTTTATCAAAATAGCCCAAAAGGTGTCACCTTATCAGTTCAAGCATGCAAAGTGGAGAGAATTTTTCTTCCAATTCAATTGTGAGCATTTTTGCTTTCAAACCAAAACCACATGTTCATGATTGCATGACATTCAACTGTGTGTGGCACATTATGCATCACCTCTGCTGATGCTAATTGGTAAAATAATGAGTCCTTCATGCACCCGAGCATGTCCAGCCGTGCACATGTCCAATAATTTCATAGTTATTTAGTTAAAAAATTACACCCCTCACAAAGGGGAGGTGTTTATTTCTAGCATTAACGTGCACCAGTCATAGTTTCACTTCTTTTCTTTTGGGAAATGACTTTAACTCAAACATGAGGCAAAGATATCAGTGTGAAGTCTCCATGTGTCTGTGATACAGAACGAAGGTGCAAAACAGTTTAATAGTGTCTAATCAGCTCACCAACCTGAGACCAGTTCGCCTGCATTTGTAACTGTTCTTTGAGGTTTGAAAGGAACCTTGATGTAAATGACGAACAGCTGAACTTTAATTCCAAAGAAAGTCACCATTTTTGCCCCTTTTAACTTGTGAGGATGAGCCAAAATGTCCTCACTTTGCTGATGAAAAGCATGTTCTGCTGCTCAGTCTATAGCATGTAGCAGAACTCTCAAAAATCTGTATTTGGGGCCACTTTTTCCACATAATGAAGAATTTCTTTTGTTTATAATGCAGGACAGAATGACTGTGGGTCCTCCAGATCAAGCCTCTAAAGTCTTACATTTAAACTAATAAAATCTTATTTCAAAAATGAAAAGCTGTCCTTTTTACAGGCTTTACCCCAAACATATTTGATTGTGTTGAACCATTTTCTCGCTGCCAGCCTCTTTATGCCCTTTTAGTATTAAATTATTACAGTCACTAAAGCAAAAGGATTTTTATGAAAACCCAAGGTCCCGTGGGGCCAGCACTAGAATCTGAACTGAGCACTAAAGCAGATTGGCAACAGTTTTATTCTTTACTGAAGATTGTAAAGGGGAAAAAAAGGTCAGCAAAGCCATTATTTACACCCTTAGAAATGAATAGAACTGTATTTCTTATACTTACAACAATGTGACGATGGAGAAGAGGCCATCTGTGAACCAATAACAGTTGATCGAATTACTTTTTTTTTTTTTTTTAATTTATGCAAAAAAGCAGAACCTTCCCTGTCAACAATTAAAAAAATAAAAAAATTTTTTTGAAGGTTAATGCTGCAAAGCACCGTCAAACAAAATGTTTCATGGACTAAATGTGCAACTGATCAAAATCTTAAGTCTAAAACAAATAGGTCCTTTTATCTAACCGCCATCCCTACGACTGCAAATGTCCACACTGAATTGTAAGTACTGAGTTCAGCAATTTCCCTGCTCTCAGGTCAGCAAGAGTCAGAGGTCAAATGTAAGGGCTGAATAAAGAAAGAGAAACACAGTTGAGGCACACTGATGAAAAGTTGACCTGACAAACACTGAGAGGACAAGATGTAGATACACACAAAGAAGGATGGAATAAATCAGTATGTGTGTTAAAGGGCTGGTTTGTTGGAGGGTAGGACAGCCTGAGCAACTGGCTACAAAGAACACGCATCCAACTGAATAACTATGACCAAATGCTACATCCATCTCGCTGTAGGAGCCCTTCAGATGTGCTCAATTTAAATAAAGTTGAATGCGCAGACTTGAACACTTGATGATGCTTATAGAACTCACACGTTGACAACAAGTGCTGCATATAGTCAGAATGAACCGCACTGAGTTAATCTTGAACTTGTTGTGCTCAGTCTATCCATCCCAGTAATCAAACAGGAAAACACCCTTTAGGGCTTTGATGTGGAGCGACAATTAGTCCAGATTATTGGGTAGTGTGAAGCTTCATCTATTTATTATTCATCTATTTATCTTAATTGCCCTAATGTCTGGTGGACTGTGCTGAGCCATTCTGATAGCACGGCAGCCATCGGCCATCTGCAGAAAATGGTGAATTCCACCTGCCGCAAAGGACTGTGTTTTAATTGGCCGGAAAAGTATGAGTTGGAGGAACACTTTCTTGAAAGGACTTCATGAGCCATTCTCGTTCCGCATTATTTCCCCTTGGTGACTTCATCTCGCTGACTGTCAACTCATGTCTGGACGGTGGTTCTCTGCACAGCCTGGTCCACTGTGGGCATTTATGCTGGTGTGTTTATGCCACTGTGCAGCGGTAACACTTGTCGAGAGGGCGGATGCTGAAAGTGGGCTCAGTCCTTTGTGATCATTTAAGTTTATGCTTTAAGTCTGTTCTCAGCAAGCTTCCTCTCTGTGTGATACAGAGACTCCCCTCCTGTCACCGATGGAAAAGAGTGAAAGAGCTCCTGATTCCTCCATTGATCTGCACCCAAGCAGCTTTGCACAGTGCAGAATGTGTTTGGGTCGCAGCATACCTGGATTGTAGAGCTTAGATATGCTTCTTTCCATCATTAAAAGAGTCGTAAGTCGTGTCTCTGTTCAGCTGTGCCGCTTGCTAGTTAAGCTGGAAACTTGGCAGGAAAAGAGAAAGCTCACCATTGGAACTGTATTTTAAGCTTTTTTGGGTGTTTATGGAAGTGATAATTTTAATCTGATGCCTAAAAAAGCATCTACCATAGGAAAGGCACACAGCACCCCTGTGCAGCCTGATTTGGCTCGCAGTTTCGCTGCACTTGGTCCGTACTGTAAGAGGCGTAGCATCAGTTTAGTTGAGACGCTTGCCAATAAATTCCACCACAACAAACAAGGACAGGTTCTGGCCACAACTCAAACGATTTGGGGGAATAGAAACAGGAACGATGCCGAATCCTCCTCCCGGGTCGCCTACATTGACAGTTGTAATCTGTGAACAGGGCTGAGTGAGCGGACCCAGTCAACCAAACCCTGGCCTGCAGAGTGGACTTGATACCAACCCGGCCCTAGAAGGGCCATAACCAATCAGGGTTTTCCATCCTACTGGGTAAAACACTGCTTTGAAACTGGGATCCCAGGTAAAAGCTGGTGTCTCTGACACTCATAGGGATGGTCGGACGGCCCTGACCCAAAGGACAGGTCCAAAACAGTCAGAGTGGTTACTTTGATAGCCTTAACTTATGCACTGCGCTGAGCTGAAGCAAAACACTGCAAGTGACATGACAACATGTTTACCTTATTGGTTGATAAGAGCTCAAATACTGATGACTTTAGTTTCCAAGGACGTGGGGGCTGATGCAGGATATTCACCCAGAACAAACGTGTTAGCTTTGCTCTGGAAATGCTGGATTGTTAGAAATCATTCAAATATCAATCTACAACATTTGACATATGTCTTAGCAAAAGAGAAATTCTCTGCATCACAACCCTAGTGCTTCCCCTAACTTCACCAAACTTTTCCTGTTTGTAGACAGAACCATAATTGCGCAGGGCTTCAAAAATTTGGCGAGAGTGTTTCGGAGGGTGGGTGTGCGCTCATTTGCAGTCATTTGCATGTCATTAGCACTTCAAACCTGCAAACTTGAAAGGCTTCCCTTGTCAAGACACTATAATCTTCCTCACGCCGCCTCCCTCTGTCGTGTTGTCTGAGATCGGCGCTCCTGCACTGAGCACTGATTAAGAAAGCTCAAGACATCAATTAGAGAGAGTAACCTTGTGTTCTAAATGACGGCGGCCTGTAAGTCATTTCAAATGCCCATCTGTGTGAGTTAAAACAGAAACACTAGGAAACATGGCTGAAGCTTTAAGAGAAAGAGTTCTAGTAGGAACGTCAGTGACGAGCGTCAGCCTGCGAAACGCATCAACGAGGTCTCGGTGGCATTGCAGCATAATACTGTCACTCTTTCACACTTCTAAATACAACAAGCCAAATGCCCTGTTAGCTACAAAGGACTTCCTGGATCCTGTGCAAAAAACAGAACCCTGATATTAGAGTTCATAAGGCTGAAACATCAACAAGCCTCTGAAAAGAAAGCATTTCCTTTGTCTTTCTGCCAGCACCGTTGATGGTGTCAGCTTGTTTCAGGTTATTTTTGGTCAAACCAGCCAAGACACGATCGTTCTTTAGAAATGTCACAGATGCGTCAGCGGGTCTATGTTCATGCAGTGTTGAGACAAGTCTTCACAGTGTTCTGTTGAAATGAGTGAGAGAACATCAGGGAATGATGGAAAGTAAAGGAGAGTAAAGTTAACAAGAAAGAAACTTGCCCAGGAATCACACTCTGGGATGAAGATTCGTTGCACTTTTGCAAATCTAAAAGCCTCAAACTGCTGCTATTTTGCATTAGCTTAAAATGAGCTTCAGGTGACGAGGACTACAGTCCTTCTTCTACCTTAGCAATCACTTGATCTGTTGATTTGATTAGGAATCAGTGATTAGACACTCGTCAAGCTTCAGCTTGGCAATCCCAGCATCCTTGTCCAACACTGACAGACGTGCCCGTCTAGCAATGAAAAAAAAGACAGCGGCTTACAGGCTGCATGGATTCACCAGGAGTAAAGCAAAAAAAGCAAAAACATAAAGACAGAATCCCCATCTGAGAGAGTCCTGGAGACACCAAGTCAATTCCACAATTTATTACCTACCTCGGAAAGGCCAGGCAGAGGTCAAGCAGAGACGAGAACACGAGCGACAGCATCCATCACCTCAGAGATCTTTCCTAACAAGTGCCAACGAGACCCTCGCTCAACAAGAACAAACGTTACAAAGCATTTCAGAAGGATTCCATTGAAAGCTCCTGTCCCCAGCACGTCTTCCTGCATCCCCACATTCATGAGTTGCCTCGTCCCGATGCTGAAACACCAAGGATACGTAATATGATGATAGCATCAATGTGTGTGTGTGTGGCACTATGCCATACACACACACACACACACACACACACACACACACACACACACACACACACACACACACACACACACACGCTAAAAACACTTCACAGCTCTATATCTCACACAGCCTGGACCAAAATACAGTACATAGGTCTTTGCATGCAGATAGCAGCTTTAGCCCGGGAGAGGCCACACATGACTGCTTCATTAAATACACTTCTTCTGCATGTGCTGTGTGTAAAATAGCATCTCTCATTAGTGGAGAGGTAAGAAAAATAAGCCACAGTGCTTGCATATCAATGTCACAGACTGTTTTAAATGCATTCGTTGTGCTCTTTGTTTGGCATGGTTATTGCAGATTTATGTTTATTGTCAATGTTTGAATGACCTTTTTCCATGTGCCATTTTGCGGAGGACACGTTTGAAGAAACTGAGTGACTTCTTATGAATTTTAATTAGCCTTATAGTTCAGGTTAACTTTGTCTTTATTATTC
>BJFM01001947.1:16974-47051 GCA_016586285.1 Arothron firmamentum | reverse complement strand
AGAGAGAGAGAGAGAGAGAGAGAGAGAGAGAGAGGGAAATGACTAAACAAATTAAGTAGCTTTCTCTTGGTACCCAAAAAGACATCAGAAAGTGGGGAACTACAGTACCATTTGTTTTCGCACACCTGTCACCCTAATGGTAAGTGTTAGAAACACACTGCTGACTATCTTTTAGGGACGTTCAGACTAGATAAGAAAAAGTTCAAATCCTGACCATCTAGTTTTGAAAGGTGGGGTCATGAGGCTGTGCGGCGCCGCAACTCACTGATAACGTCACACTAGCACGGCTGGACTGAAAAAGACACTGTTATCTCAGTGTTTCGCTAACAATGCTGTTACGGTGTTCCAAATTTTTAGTGTTTTTTGATCATCCTGAGATTTTATGGCCGTACGCTGCTAAGGAAATAAATGTGAAGGAAAATATTGGCTCAGCTTTAAAGTTTTCTAAATAAAACAAGGACTTTACAAATGTAAATCTAAATATGCAGTCTATATGGAAAGGACAAATTAACATAAGACCTTTGGGTTCTTGTACATTTAATGTATTTAACCATATAAAAAGGAAAAGGCAGTGATGTGGAAGTAGGTCTTCAACTCACATTTGCATGTTTATTTCAGGAGCCTGATTAGCATTGGCAAACATGAACATCCGGCAAAAGGAAAGCAGAAAGGAGGCAGAGTGCAAAACGAAATGTCTCCTGACAAAATAAAGTGATTACTAACTCAAAAAAGTTAAAAAGCATTTAAAAATGGCCCTGACCCTGTTAATTGTCTAATAATGGAAGACCTCAATGGCCACGTGTCAGAGGGAAAAACGGTTAAAGCTTCTGCGCGCTTACGTCATCCCACTTTTGTGTTTTTCGTGCCAGCAAATATGCCTAACCCAACCCTCCCAAAACAACAGAACAGCAGGGGGTCATTTCTAAAAAAAACCAAAAAAAACCCCACAACCTCACGTAGGCTGATTTCAGCTACCTTCACAGTGTGAGATCAGAAAAATCTGGAGTAACCAAAAAAACAGACCCCCTGAACACAGTTTGGGAGCTGACTTCGTGTCCTGCTGAAGTGCTGTTGGAGAAGCGGGAGCACACCCGGAGCCTCACCAACAGCACAATCATGATAAACAGCTTTTTGATGCGCTACCTGTGATATTAATCTGAATAAACAGGCGTCCAAAGTGCTGTAATCAATCCTTTACACGTCAGACTTTTAATTAAATAAATGAAAGCAGCAGCTTTTGTCTCTGCAGACGTGCAGCATTTTGGACGTGCGTGTGCTCAATCATCTGTCACTAATCAGCGTCCGGAGGGGGAGCTGCTGCGAGGCCTTGGGGTCTGTCTAAGCTGTCTAACAGGTGGGACATTTTTCTTTTGGAACTCCTCGACTGTAAAATGACAGTAAACGTACGCAAATTTATGTTCTTTTATAATCTTTAGAACGAAGACCTGTCTATTTCTTTTTTATTTTTGCTCAACACTTTGGAGCTGAGCTCACTTGTTCACCCTTTGTAAAGCATTCCATTTTGAGTTTCAGATAGCGATATTAATGAGCAAAGAGTTTTGGAACCATTCAGCATATTTTTTCTCTAAGAGTATTTCCTATCATGCATTTTTAAAGTTATACATCAGGCCAGAGGGGAGAGCAGAGATGGTGGCAGTTTACAGAGAGGGAGGGGAAAAAAGGGATGTGACGAGCGCACGCTTGGACCCCAATGACGAACGACTCATACGCACTTAATTATTCAATGTACCCAATCACAGGTGTAGTATTAAAGCAGAACTACAGACCACTGTGTTTGTTCCCTGCCCTGCAATAAAAAGCACACGTGTCTCCAAGCTGCGAAGGCTGTAAATTGCTCTGGATATTCTGCTTTAAAGTGTTAATTAATTCAACAGCAAAATTAAAGAATGAGATGAAAAACATGCACCGCATCTGTGCCTTCAATAAATTTAATCTGGCGTATTCAAACCACTCCACTCATTCCTGCCAGATTATGAGTTGGCTGGTACCTCATCTGGGGCAGTGTGCACCTCATCTGCTGTTAAGTGAAGCAAAACGGAAAATAAAGAAATCATAGAAAAGAAAAGATCAGCTCCTTTTAAGGGAGATCAGAAAAGGATCTTAATCAAAGCCTCCTCTTCATACAGACCATTCAAATGTGTCTTAAAAGCCATTTACATCATTATCATGCAAGGTTAATACTGACGAAAAGGGGCCGATTTCTGTGACTGCTATCGTTAATAAACCCGTTGTCAGGCAACATTAAAGACACAGTTAGATCATATTTGCTCCCTACAAGCGCTGCAGTCGGTTCAGCACAAAGCCTCTCTTTCCTTTCGCTTACTGCAGCTGTGTGATCAGTGATCCACTTTTATACCAGAAGCAGCCGAGTCATATCCGATCCCTTGCTTCAGCGGTTTGGGTGGTCATAAATCTTCCCTCTATTTCAGGTACATTTGTACAGCAATTTTCCCTGTCTAACTGGCAGAACACAGTCAGATTGGAGGGTAAACAAAAGCAGCCGGAATGAAACCGACCCAAAGGTCAACCACGTGAGGGGGAAGCGAAAAGGAGGGGACTTTGGTGCTGAGGAAGGAGAATGCAAACCTCCGTTAGACCCACCTGCAGTGTCTGTGAACTCCAGCCACAGTTTCAATGATAGAACACTCTCCCTCATTGAGACAAAAGGCCAGGTCCTTGTCTTCCACGCACGGCTTGAATACCTCTGAACGCAGACTGGGATGTGTGGGGGCCACAGCTGTAGGGAGACACAGAGAGACGGAGATTTAGCTTTTACTTAGCAGAAAAGCTGAAAGAATATTCTTATGTTTGCATTTACGGTTATTTCTCACACTCACAAGTTGAAATTCCTTGTTTGGAACAACAAAATTAAATGAGATATATATATATATATAAAAACAGCTCCCATATGCTAGGATGCACCAACACATGCTGGTGCATGCTAGATAACTAAAAAAATATATATATAAAAAAAAGGCATTCACTTTGAAAGTTTGTAGACACACACAGGTGTAAAATCCCTTCATGATAAGCCCATACACTTTTGATATGCACACACGCATCCTTTCTTCATCAGCCTGTTGCTTCGTCGGCATGAGTCTACCTCATCCTTGCTGCCAAGGACTCAGCTGCGTCTCGCATTTCTGTCATCGAGGACTAAGAACTCAATGATCTCTGAGTTGTGGCCTAATGTCTGTGGTCATATTTTACTCTATGATCAATACATTTGTGACATCAGGATTAGTGTGGATGTGATACTGATGCACGAGCACAAAGGAGGTTCTTGCACTAGCCCTGGCTTGTTGCAGCGGGTGATAGTTGGGTCCAAAGCTGAGGCACACACGTCCCTTCCGATGGTCGTCCAAGTGTCCTATCTATTATTGAGAGGAAAGCGCCAGCCACATGTGTAAGTGCACGTTTGATATTTAAAGATATCCCCTGCTATGTGAGGTCAGCGGGTTTTCTTCTGGACAAAAAGGACATCCATTTTGTGCTGTGCTTGGTCACATTGTTGACAGAGATGAAGGGGGAAAACTGTAGAAACCCTATAAAAACACTTCCCATACTATTCTGTTTAAAACGGGGATAATTAAATTGAAAGAAAACTCTCTTTTGTACCTGTCTGTCTACACAATAGATGTCATGCTGAACAACCAACTGCTGCTTAAAATTCCACACAAACAGTGCATAAAAGAGCACCAAATCACTGCTTCTTCAACTCTTTGAAATCATTTTCACATCTCACATCCCTGTTGCCTCAAGGTAATCCAGATTTTAGATTCCCATGGTGACTTTCCAGGAACCTAGTAGCTGGGGATGATAGATTCAGACAGTGGTTGAGGATCTGAGTTATCTGAGAGGAATACCAAGGCTGGAGCCTCTTGAAACACTGTCAGTAGATAAGACAAGAGCCTGACATGAATATGGGATCTGGGATATGCATGTATATTTGTGCTGCTGAATGTTAGTCCTCTCACATGCAGATGCAGCCGATCAAAGAGCGACAAAAAGGGCCACAGACTGCAATCAGACACAACACAGCACAGATCTGAGGCTCTGGGCTGAACAGAGCTGAGGTCGTGTTTTGCTGCAACAAACTTAAATGAGACAGCCGTAGTCAGCAGAATATAAGAGAGATATAACAGTGAATAATACACCATTTGAAATCAGGATAATACAGCTGAGCTGGCTGGGAACTGTTTTTCATCTGGTGTTTCCGTCATCCTGATTTCACCTCTGTTGCACCTCTGTTGCAAATTTAAATGGGAAATTAGCGTTAGAGGATATAATGACTTTGTGGCAAATTTTGCGCACTCAAATTTAAACTGACTGCATTTACACAGTTAAAGATAAAATAGGGCCAATGTGAAGGAGTTCTGTCTGCACACGTAAAGATGGGCGCAGTCCTGCAGACGGAGCATCCTGTGTGCAGACAACGCAGGAGACAATTCCATTTACAACTGTAACATTTTCCTTCTGTGGCTTCCTTCTAATGTGCTCATTAGCGCTCTTGTGCTGAGCCTCATCCCTCAGGAGATGGTGGATGGGAGAGATCTACCCATGTTTACTGCAGCACACATCAAAGAAAGCCCCGCTATGTAAAGCGAGAGTCCTGAGAGAGCCTGCTGATTGCATACCCATCATGCACCACTGCCTTTTGGACAGAAGCAGCCTAGGAAATATATAAATATATTGCGGCTGCTGTGGACAACTCTCTGGCCCCAGCGAGGCGTTTGACTTTTTCGACCACGTTACCATGATTAAAAATGACTTTTTGCATTTCTGATGTAACGTGAAATGGTGCTATTTCATACTAACAACAACAAAAAAAGACAATTGTTGGTATTTATAATATATTAATGCTTAGTGATTGTGCATCAAATAATAGAATTTTAAAAATAACATTAGCTCATTCCCCAAAAAAGAAAAAGAAAAATAATACACTTTTAGGGACAGATCTGCCACTCATGCTCAACTTGAATCATAGTTAAAAATAAAAGAAAAACGTGGCTACAAGATGTAAATTCTCACACTTATCAACAAACAAGTGACATGATGAACTAATTTCTGAAGATAATCAGAGCCAGAATAAATAACAAGCGTTGCTGTTCCTGTCCTGAAAAACATCTGAGGCAACAGCAAAACAGCTGGGCCAAAATCTGTAACAGAGGAAGGACACTGAAGAAGGATTCCAGCCTTGCTGCTCCTGCATGTTTCAGAGAAATCAGTGCAGCATAGCGTGCGTGATCAACACAGTGAAGCACTGGGAGTCTTTTCGTCCCTGATGTGACACAAACAAATCGTGGCCGACCTGCAGGGCAGCTAGTTAAAGGTGGTGGTCTCTCCCTGCGAGCGGGGTTAAAGTGCGTATGGCCTTGGTGCCGTGGCAGCCTGGTCTTGTTCAGGGTGGCATTTGTCAGCAGCGCTGCAGTTGTCCTTGGGTCTTGACCAACTGGTGCTGATGTATGGGGGTGGGCTGATTACATGGGCAAATGCAGGGTAAAGGAACTTGCATAACGAAAACCCGTTCACGGGTCCAGGCCCAAAGCAGCAGGGTAATAAAGTTGATTCCTCCCTCCTCTCGCAACTCTGACATGTCAGCTCAATCTTGATTAAAGTTTTCAGTGGCCGGTGTACATTAGTAATCCCCTGCATGTCTGGCAACACCAGCTCCAAAAAGGCTATAAAGCAACCTGGAGCTTTTCTCCAACCCAGCCCAGCCCACGCTACGCCACGCAAGTGCCGTGCAGCCGGGACATTCCGCTCATGCCAAATCTGACATCCACACCGTCAGGGACAATCCGCATTTGCACGAAGGCTGCGTAATACCAAAAAAGCATGAGTTTAATGTTGCTCATAGTTATGGCATTAGATCTCCTCGCAGATCAGCAAAGGTTGCAGAGCTTGTCGTTGCATTAAAACCTGCCTGGTGACAAAGACGGCAGCGCAGTCATAATGGTTCCGCTGTTTTGATCAAATGTCCCATCAGGAAAGACAAAATGGATCCTTATAATGACTTTATTACTATAGCGGCGTAGCTGATCAAATTCCAGAAGTGTAATATCTCGCTGTTTTAAGCCACTTTTCCTCGGTATAATGACCGTCTCCGTCACATCTGTCCATTGCAATGATGTTGATGTTGCTGAAGTCTGTACACAGCAAATGTGTTGCTGGAAAATAAGAAAGGAGCAGAAACAAATCAGAGAAGACGCTGATGACCACCGAGCCGAGGACATGAACACGGCTCATTTTCAGGTTAACCGTACATGAACCTGTTTTTCCTCGCTAAAACTCCCCCCGGGGCCATTGTCTGACAAATTAGCAATGGAAAAACTGATGAGATGACGATGACGAGACGCTGAAGTGTTCTTTTTAAAATGAGGACCCTGCGGTCACAGTTTGGTGCGTGGACTTTAAAGGGTGGCCTGTCACAAACAATGATGGTGTTCGTGAAACGCAGACACCATTTCCTGTCCTCCTCTTCACTGCAATAAAAACACTCAGAATTCATCCTGACACAATAATTTGCTCTTCGTATGTTCACAGAGACACACATTTCCTTATGCTGAGTCATTACAGTCTTTGGACTCCATTTGTCAAACACCAGACATCACCAGGAAGTTGAAAAATACACCCATCAAATACGTATTTAATGAGCCGTGTTTGCTTCTACCATTGAATTTGTAGGCAAATTTAGAGACAAAACATTTGCCAGTAAGTAAAAAAAGTGTCCTTTCACAGTTATAAATACATTTTTTTTCCCTGTCTAAATCAGTTTCCTGTTATAGACAGGGGAAAAAAAGATGAGAGAAACAAACTACTGACATGAATGTAAAATATACATTCTTACACTGGCAATAATGGAGAAAAAGGAATTCATATTTTCTTGTTATTTTTCACAAAACAGTAATTAGTGAAATAAGATTTGTGTGTTTACACACACAGCGTGTGGAGATCAAACTCTGTCATGAATTTCTATGAGGTGTGCTGTTATATTATCATCAATGGAACAAACGAGCCAGTAATCAAACGTGGCCTAGTTGGTTGTCGGTGGGCTGAAGCACTCTGGGTCCTGTTTGCCAGTGTCAGTTTGCTATCTGCTATTTTTGTTGTTGTTGTTGTTGTTGTTGTTTAAGTTAACAAGATAATCCGAAGGGTTGGTGAGAATGGTGTGTTGCCAACAGATCCTGGCAGAAAACCTGAGGTGGAGATAATTAACAACCTCATTATGTCTTCATTTATGTATCTGCTGTAAGATCTGAAAACGAAATGGAGAAAAGCACTCGTTTCCTTCAAGCCGATAAATTCAGATGCAGTTTTATAAGCACAAATATAGCACTCAGCGTTTTACCTGTTTGTGTTTGAGATGGATTTGAATTGGAGATTTCAAGACGCAATGTTGTGGCTCTGCTCTGCGGCTGTGGTTTTAATGAGGAGAAACGATCAGGAAAAAGACAGGAAGAGAAGAGTAAATGTGGGAACTCTGCTGAATGACTGATACAGACCCAGAAGTCGTTTGAATTTTGTTACTGATGCAGATTTCTTTTCCCAGCTCTCCGTCACGATGTTGTTGGTGAATCCAACAAGATGTGAGTAATTCTTCACACCTGAGAGGCCAGCTGTGGAGGTGGGGCCATCGCAGCGGCTCCAGAGCTGGAACGCTGATCGAGATATTTTAATCGGCTGGCGATGGCGTCTCCTCTCTCCCTCGCCGTCACGCTACTTGCTCCACACCCCACCACTCTTACTTTTCCTCATGGGAATGCTGCAGGGATGCATCATCAGCATGCAGGAGAAGGGGGAAGGGGGAAGAGGAGCTAAATGATTCACCCATGTGGGCCAGAGAGTGGCTTCCTGTCAGCGCAGTTGATTCAAATTCCTGGGACTGAGGAGGCAGGGTGTCATGTCTGACAAGCAGGTGGCGTGGGTTTAATATGCATGAGCGGACTGCTCCTGCATCTGCAGATTGGCATTCACCGGGTTCGCCTGTCCACTCCCTCTCTTGGCAGCGCTTGGGAGCCCCTGAGGGCATCCGTGGGTATGCAGGTCCGATCTTAGCATCAAGCTAACCAGCTTTATATGAGCGCTCGACTCCAACAAATGTAGCTATGCTGAAGGGAAACGTGAGACGTCTTCACAGGGTCAATATTGATTTCATCCAAACAGCAGGGAACATCAAAAGGCACTGGGCTTAGAGGCGGCGTAAAAGCTGACTGGGCCGGGCTTCGGCAAGCACAATTCAAGTGCAGATTATGAGGGTGGAGAATGTGAGGCTGAGGCCCAGTTTATCTGCAGCACTGGTTTTGGCAGATGGGTCATTTTCCCTTTCTCTGCTTTTTCCGCCTTGTTATTTTCACAGCAGGTGGTGTACTGGTTGTCACTTTGTTTGTGTCGTCTGCTCCCCGCATAGAGGTCAGCAGAGCAACTTCACTCCACGTCCTTGTGTCCGGTAGGAAGTTGCCTAGCAATACAAAGCTATTCAAACAGATTTATTTATAACTGTATGAAATTTGTTCGATTCCATTTGCCCGACCTTTAAAGATTTGCTCTCGGATTCAAATAGTTTAATTGACACAAGAGTGAAAGAGTGCTTCTCCTTTAATCTCACACATGTATGCAATCAAATGCTGTATGTTTGTCTTGACAATATAGCATTTACATTAAAGTCACCATTATGCTTAACAGCGCAACAGTCTCATTCATAAACTAAGATGAAAACGCAAAAAATGTGCTAATTGGTTGAGGGAATACTCATTAATCCCAGTTCTAATCCTACTCTTGTTTTACCTCCTAGACAAAACAAGTCAATTTCCTGATGAGGTTTACTTTTAAACATTTTCTATGCTGCCATTCTGCCCAAAACTGGCATCCAGACCATTGAGGATGTTCCCTCCTCTTGACCTGAAAGGCCCAGCACAAATTCAACCTTAACAAGAACAACAAAGGAACAGTGAAAGGAAGGGATTCAGACAGCTGTATTACCTATTAACATGAGTAAACAACAAGCAATTTAGCAGATTGTACCAATTTTACTTTTACGCTGGAGCAGAGAAACAATTTGGAAAAAACAGTGTCTCTGCTCCAGATCCACAAACTGGCACCAGCAGCAGACCAGACCTGCCAAAGGTTTAGTCTGTTGCTAGTTCAGTGAAATCCTGTTTGAACAACCTCATGGCCTTCAGAGACACCGCGCCATCTAGTTTTAGCCAAATCAGGGTGGGCTGAACACCTCGCCACCTGCTGTTCTGTCTGCTTGTGTACAAGGGACAGGAGAGTGTACGTGTGTGTGTGTGTGTGTGTGTGTGTGTGTGTGTGTGTGTGTGTGTGTGTGTGTGTGTGTGTGTGTGTGTGTGTGTGTGTGTGAGTGAATGGAGTCCTGAACAGACATTCTGTTACTTGTTGGGTACCAAAATACTAATTTTGCTAGCAGAGTGAGGACATTTTTGGAGAAGTGAGCACATTCTGTCCTCAAACCTGTAATGGTTAGTTTAAGAGTTGATACTTAAGAGTTAAGGTCAGGGGTCTGCAATCTTTGCTATCAAAAGAGCCATTCTTAGTCCGCTCTCCTACCAAATAATATCACCCTTAAAACACACTTTAAAATATATTGCACTATGAATAATAGTTCATTGCATAAATGAAATCAGAGAAATACCAAAAGTAAACTGTTGACAGTCTATTCAACCATTTTTACCTCTTAACAAAGGAAAACAAAGGAAAAAAAACCCACTCGCATGTATCTGCCTACTTTGAAATGAAACAAAGAATCACGCAGGTCCATTTGAGTCCTTGCCTTTTTTCTGTGATGTTAATAAAATAAAAAGTCAACTTTGACATCAATAAACTGCGCTGGCTTCATTTAATTCTGGCTGTTTCTGTGTGCTGTCATCCTTGTTTTGTCTTTTTACCTCAGCCGCCTACAGAAATCATCCGTCTCACCTGAACATAAAACTACTTTAGCTCAGGCTGGAAAAAATGTAAAAAAAAAAAAAAATGTTACAATAAACTAAATAACAACAATGATTAAAAGTCCCAGACATCATGATCATCACCAGCAACTTTCCAGATCATCAGATTGGGGCACTGGTATCAAATCACATGACATCCTTTGAGCTTCTATATCAGAAATTTCACTTTTAATACTTGTCTGAACTCCTCAAACACACCTTTGAAGATGTGGGGCCCAGACAGAATGTCCTCACCTCCCACAAATGTCCTCACTTTGCAGGTGAAATTCAAATTTTGTTCTTTGATATGCAGCATGTGCAAGAAGACACACACACACACACACACACACACACACACACACACACACACACACACACACACACACACACACACACACACACACACACACACACACACACACACACGAGTTTTGAGCAGAGCCTCAAACACACTCTTTTTCACTGATGCCTGCAGGGATTTGACTTAAATTTCAGTGCATGACTGCATGAGGTTATTAATGATGATGATTTCACCTGTCACACAGGAGCCGCAAAAGACCCAGTGGACCATATTCTTCCCCTTCAAATAGTCTACTCCATTCTCCTCTATGGCCTCCGTCAGAGGATGTATGAAATCATAAAACCTGATGGACAAAAATGTTGCGTGTGAATGATGGCCATATTTTCAGGAAGTGGCCCTCTCTGGTACACAGCCTCCCCTAACAGATGTATTAATCAAAGAAGTTTCCCTCAGAGCCATTTGGAGATGAATACAGTCCAGTCATTCCTACGCACATCAATATTGCCTCTGCATGAGGTGTCACAGCCAATGAATACCAAAGGCAAAACACATTCTACACACTCTGGATGTTTGTCTTCCAATTACCGCAGAAGGTTTTCTCCTGAGGAGACAATTCTTCACCGACACAGAAATATGATGTGATTTCCACTTTTTTCCACGAGTGTGCGTGAGTGTTTATGTTGTGCACGTTAGGGGCAGCAGGTTACAGTGGGTTACTGAACGCTGAGAACAGAAAAAGGCCCAAGCTGCAGCGCACCATGAACAAGGTGCAGGGAGAGGGGGAACGCGGCAGGTTGTGAATCAATGCAGGAAATTGCAGCAGCAATTGCTCTTTCATGCGCCGTCAATTTGAGCAATATTAAAGCAAATGCAAAGAGTCTGATATGGGTGCTGTAGTTTAATATGCATGATGTAGAATTATGATGCATCTGTTATCGAAGTTTGACTTCGCAATAGGAGAAGCTCAGAAATACAATCCTCTAGAGGTTGACAGCATTTATGATTCTCACTTAAATGCAACCCGAATCAATCCTAGCGTGACAGTGTTGAGCACTGTCACCTCATAGCACAAAGGGTCACAGGTCAGTTCTGGGTCGGGCCTTTTCCTAAGTGACGTTTCAGTTCATGTTCAATTTACATGCACGTTTGATGCATGTAGAGATTCTGCATGTTGACCTTGAGCCTCATCAGTGGACAAGTGGTGGTTAATAGAAAATAGATGGATGGTGATCAGGTGGTGATCATCACACCATGTGACCCTGGTCATGCATGGAGATGTGTGTAAACCTGTGTGTGTTCATGTACTTGCTACAGGCTGAGTAAAATACTCAGTATTTTGCTCAGCTAGTAGTAAAATACTACTGGCACTACTACTGCTACTACACTACTTTTTTAGTAGTAAAATACTAATAGCAAGGTGAGGACGATTTGGTTGGTCCTTACAACTTCCAAGGACTGTCTGAGGGTTGAGACAGTTTCAAGGTTGGGGGTAGAATTGGGTTTAGGTTAGGATTAGGGGGTTAGTTATGATGGTTAGGGTTAGGGTAAGGAGCTGGGTAATGCATTAAGTCTATGAAAGTCCTCACAAAGATAGAAGTACAAGTGTGTGTGTCGGTGAGTGTGGGAGAAACAGAGGAAGCGAGATGGATGGATGGATGGATGGATGGATGGATGGATGTGAAAATGCAAGGTCACACCCATTGTATTAGCCTAGACTGGCGGCATAGAAAGAGTGTTATCAGGAGAGCAGAATGATTTGATCCATCATGCTGCAACAATCCCATAACAAAACATATAACAATGTCAGCTAATTGTTTGTGTGGACAATGTATGTTGCTACTCTGGCACACAATGTATGGCTGTGGGATTAAATAGCAGTGAAAGGATGGAAGAAGGGATACTGTTGGTAGAGTGGATTGATTTGAGGGACTCATATTATGCTAAGTTATTGTGGTTGATGCAAAGGCTGAAATAGCATCTCAGCTGTCGCTGCTGACAAGCAGGAAGGCCGGGAGCTTCAGAAATGAAAAAACTGCACAGCGCACCTTAATCTAGTTACACTGTAACAAAACGGCAGCTCACTGATCTTTGCTTTCTGCCTCCAGACAAGAAAAAATGAAGTGGCACTGAAAAAAAGAACTTCTTTTCAAACAAATCTCCCCATAAAGTTAGAACTGATGTTGAGTTTTTTTCTTTAATTTGAGGCTGTCGTGACCCCACAAACAGGCCTGCGGTCTTTCTTTGTGACAGCCGTGTGAGAGTGTGAGCCAAACTTCAGCGACAGCCTCAGTTCATCATGTCACTGCACTTTGATAGAAGGAAAGGTCAAGTCCGTATGTGCCGTTTAACTTTTGTGTTACAAACCAGGAATATTTTTGGCATCCTGACATCAGTGTTGTACTTCTAATAGGTGTGAAGAAAAGCAGTGTTAGGGAATATATATATATATATATATATATATATATATATGATGTTGCACACACACATAATCATTCGGAAAATCATTCGGAGAGCACAGACATATATATATGATGTTGCACACACACATATATATATATATGTCTGTGCTCTCCGAATGATTTTCTGGTTAATATTTGTGAAACAATGATTTTGTTCTTCACAATTTTTTTTCCTGGTACAAGACTTTGCAAACAGTGATTTTGCTGTGACTTTTTCCTTTAACTGACACAAATCTGAGCATTTTGATGCTGTATGTGTTGTCATCATGTCAACATGTCGTCCTCCACGACGCAGTATGAGTAAACCAGATGAGAGGTTTGTCTTTTGTTCACAGAGCCGAGGAACTCTGCCGCCACCAAGCTTGAGAGAGTGTGATGGTGGATGAGAAACTGGTCAGACTGACTGGCGTGATATGATGGGAGCGTGATGGAGACGGCTTTGCTGGTGAGGATCCACTAAGCATAGTCTGTCATCAGTAAAAGCTCCAGTCACACTCGAGGAGGACATCCTGTAGATGAGATTATCATTAAAAAAAAAAAGAAGCTGGAAATGAGTGGATGTTTGAGCACTCCAGATCTAACACGGAGTACACTCAGAGCTCATTTGCATTGACAGCCATTAGAACGTGCAAACGGTTCCGGCCCGACCACACTAGTCCCACGATGTCTTTAAAGCCCTGATCAACTATTCCGAAAATGTTCGGCATTCAGGCTGTTCTACTTTATCTGCATAGCCTCGGAGTTCTCTTTAATTTGACACTTTTTGATTTATTTCTCATTTCTACATGGAAAAAAAGGGAAGGAAATGAAGAGGCAAGAGAGTCAAGACAGCGGATTCAGATTACAGCGTCTGCACACTTACAGCAGGGACCCATCTACTTTGAGCTGTCGTATTATTTACTGCACGCCACAATATTATTCTCTCTTGGTTGGAATTGTAGAGCTATTCTGTTGCACAGTCTCTGGTCTAATATTTTTCACTATAAATACCAGTAACACTTTTCCTGTGCTGATTTGTTTGTTTCTAATAAGGCTAAAATAGCAGAACTTTAACTTTACCTGCTGAAAGAAGTTTCATTTTATGAAACCCAAAAAAGACCTCAGGCTCAGTTAATTTTCTGTGTAAGACCTTTCATTAAAGTTTACCCGGGTGTCGCATGATGAGCCCTGCAGCAGATTCTCTGTAAAGAGGTGTAAAACAGTGTCTACAAACAGACAAAGAGCTTTTCATGAGAAACGCAACACTGAAGTCTCAGTATGACAAAGAGCTTTAACGCAGCTCGAAACATCAAACGACCAAAGCAACATCTGCCGCTCTGAAGGAGCTTGTTACTGTGCGACAGTGAGGAGCAACCTGACGGCAATCTTGTTTTGTACCAGTTGTGAGTATAGATCTCAAGTAAAAAGATGTATTCTGAGATGTAATTTTACAGCTCAGTTGTGGCATATATGAAGAGTCGTGCCCTAGTTGGGTTGGAAACATACTGGTTGTTATCAAGTCTCCTTTACTGCGATTTGCCATGTTTTGTTCTCTGTGCTACCCACTTCATTTACTAATGATGCTTCTCCTTTCCCCTTTTTGTAGCTTTTAGGTGCATTTCTACAGGCTTTTAAATGGAAGCTTGGATCAGAGTGGGCCAACACTACAGTCTCCTCACAACAGCCGGTTGTATTCCATACATCAATTTTTGAGGCTTTCTGAGTGGAGGCACATTAGGAGTAGCCAAACTCCAGCATTTTTCTGGTTTGTTTTGGCTAATCTTATTTACTGACCAATTTTCAGGTATCACATCTAAATTTAGCCTTTTCTTGTTACTCATTTGCTACAAGTCCCATCACATGCAGCTGTTTTGCTCCTATAGAATGTAAATGCTACTTTAACAATCTTACAGGGAGTATATATTTTTAAAGCAATGCCCACAGCGATGCCTGATGATATGCTTTAGTCTGACCATCAACTGGTTGGGATATAGACGGGACTAATGTCAGTACACAGCTCAGCTAGGAAAAGAAAAAACAGCCTCTGCACAGGAAAAGGCCCAGCAACAGCAGTGAATCAGCATAATGCTGTTAATATCTTGCTTATGGCTGTTGTTGCAATTCTACACAAATCTGTCAGCACTGCGTGCAGTTTCTAAATCATAAAGAATCATTCCAACAGTACACGCCATTGCTAACTTTAACCAGAACCTTGTGCATACGCCAGAGAAGAACCCTGCCCTTAGCAGCCATCAATTCACAGCAGCGAAGCTGACTGCAGCCTGCCGCTCCCTCACTCGCTCTCTTTTCCTCGTTCCAGAATTAATTTCTCCCCAGAGCTGATAGGCTACGCTCTACTGCAGCCAATCCATATAATTAGGCCGTCAGCAATGTAAACCCCTGGCTCAGACTTCAAGTCCGTTTCAATATTAGGTGAAGACATGACAATGGCTTCATCAAATGTGAGTTTTCTTTGCATTGCTTTGATAAATTGTTTGTTCTCTCAGTCGATGTGGCTTACTGCAACAAACAACTGGCTTATTCTTCCATTTTGTTCTGCTCATTCCTCATTGGGACTGCAGGGAATTATTCATCTACTGCACAGAATTCTTGATGTGTTCTATCTTCCTTTGGGTTTTCTGATGCATTTAGTTTCTCATTACTTATAAATCACTCATAAGTGTTTTAACGAGTGGGAAGGAGGGAGAAATCAAGGTGTACAACCATCACAACTTTCCTTTCAGTCAACCCTCTTACGTAAGCGCTTTTCCTCCTACAGCTAATTATGTAGGGTTTTGACGGCTGATCTCACCCCATATGGCGACAGCTCTGTTATTCTCTACCTCCTGGAGAACTGAGGCATGACAGCAGGCGTGTCAAAGTCACCATCAGAAACGGCGAGGCGCAGCGGAGGGAGCCTGGGCTGGTGAGGAAAATGCGTGCCTGCGTGTGCGTGCAGTATGTTTTTGTGGGGGGGGGGGCAAGGCGAAAGGAAAAATTAGCTAGAGAAAACATAGTCAATGAGCCATGAAGGAGGCTTCCTTCTTCTGTTGGAGTGATGCAGTCGTGCCTCCTCATTCACTCTCACCGCCACTCCGGGGGCAAGGACAGAAAACAACAGCCTTGGGGGGGGGGGGTGCTGGCTGGTGGAAGAACAGTCAAGCTGTAAAAGGATTCGGAGTGTTTACTTGGTCTGGTTGTGGATGTTGACTGAAACCACAGCAGACAGCACAGGCCTCCACTCCTCTCCCTGTGTGTTTGAACAGACATTAACTCGGAGCATTCATTTGTATTTTCCCCAGGCCAAGCTGGATCTCTATGGACTGTAAAAGACCTGGGGGATGAGGTGCAAAGAGGGCGTGCTGTACAGAGAATTACAATATCAAGGGTCATAGTTATTAGACACACAATGGCTTTCTTTGTGTAATGACTGATACCTTTGGGTAAATGGGAAATAGCTCACATCAGCCAAAATCCCCTTATGGCTCTTGTTTACTTAGAAAATCATGATAAGCTATGCAATCCTATAAAAAAAATACAATACCAAGAAACACATAGAAGACAATTCCCAGACAGTCGCTGCAGTGTCTGCACACAAAGTAGAAGTACTTTTTTACTGTGTTGAATAAATGCTACGCTGCATTCTGTGTTTTGTTTGGGGTTTTTCTATCCATAGTACTGTTGTAGTTGAAATGAGTCCCTGAATAACAAAAACTGTTTGCTTCGTTCTACAGTTATCTTATAATTAACTTGCAGGAATGTCATCATCTAATTATGTTATAGATAGCAGCTGAGCTGGGAAATTCATTCATAAGTGAGTTTGGTGGGATACTTCCCCAAAAAGACACAGAAAAGCTGGAGTCAATGGAGGAACTGCCTCATCTATCTGTTCCGTCCATCTTGTTAAATCATTCTTGATGTTAAGCTTAATTGATTGACTCCTGGTTCCAGCTTGCTCTGTAATTCAAAACTGTGTCATTAATCGACATCTACACAAACATTCAAACGGTGAAATGGATATTTTTTTAGTACCTAATGTGTATGTGGATGAAATTCTTATTTTCTGCCTAAACCAACTGCCCAAAGGCTTTCGTTGGTTTATTTTTAGGTCAGAACACTGGCGCTCAGCAACAATGCATGTACCTGAGCTTACAACGCATGTACCCGAGCTGACTACGCCATGTACACCAAAATCCTTTGTAAAATGTGCAATAATGGCCTCATTACTTTGCTGTGGCACTCTTTTTCAAGTGTGGTTCAAGAGTGGACCCAATGACGAGTTCATGACTTACTCATAGTCATTTAGTAGTTATCTGTAAGAGCACAAAGAAAACTTCACACTGTTGAACATAATAGTAAATATAATAATATATATACTAATCCCTGTTGACAGAGCGTTTGTGTGTGCCCTGCAATCAACCCTTCATGGCACATTTAAGCCAGTTTGGACTGAGTCACTACAGCTCGTGTCAGAGAGCCTTAGACTTTGCCACTTCACATGTCACAGAAGCCTTCGGCCAGTGTCACTACCCGCCAAGTGCTGACCCTTGATCACTCAGATGAGCGGTAAGAATGGCCCAAAGGTCTCTCTGGGTTTGACACAGGGGAAACGAGGAACGACGGCTTTTAACTCATCCCAGCGAGAAAACGTTTGTGAAAACATGAAGTTTTGTCAAAATACAGCAGTGACGAAAAGCAAAATGCAGCCTGAGCTAAATGTGGCAGTGATGAATTGCGATCTAAGCTAGTGACGCGACACTCACATGTGTTTCCTTTAAAGCCTTTGACCCGCTGTTCATGTCAGATCGGACCAAGATTATGACGAGTTTACTAAAGACAACTTTTTTCTTTCTAGACCCACTTGAAAAAAAAGTTCCCCATCCAGTTGAGTTGTTAAAAAACACCACTCCCCTGAAGGGACTGCTAGCAGGGAAAACAGAGGTATCTATTTCACCTCTGAATCCCCACTGCTCATAATCACACCATCTGAAATTCTATTTGAAGCTGCGTGCAGGAATCTATAGAGTATGCATCTGCAAACCTCACCAGGCATGGGTTGCACACCTTTCAAAAAATTCTCTGCAGAATTTTGAATTATTGTTTCATGTCAAAAGTATTCCTTTTTTTCAGTGAAGAAAAGTGCAGCAGGTCATGCATAGCTGGCTCTAATCTACGCTTTAGCGACGGCTTCACAATCCGGCCAACTAATTAATTTCAGAGGCATAAAGGACAAAACCTATTGTCAGTGGAAAAACAAAAAAATTCTAAATCAATTTTGAAAAGGCAGGTTTAGAATGATTCCTCATAGCATGCCAAGTGAACTCAAGTCCAAGTAAGTTGCAGGCCTAACCGGTGCAGACTAGATACCACTGAGGATCCTCCAAATGGGTTTGGCCGACTGCAGTGGCTGGCTGTTTACTCTAAAGTGGTGTGAGAAGCCGGAGTCAGCGTTTTCTGATGAGTTATTTTTAGAGCCCCATCAGAGAGTCCAGCAAAAAGCTTGTGATATTATATTTCCAACGTGCACAGAGATAGGAAAGGTGGGAGATTAAAAAAGAAAGGCGTGGGTGGGACTGTAGGAGAGGCAAGGGGAGTGAGGTGGAGGAAATGGAGAGAAAAGAGCAGAGATGGCAGAGAAAGAAAGTGAGAGGAAGAGACAGTCACACTTGGTTTGCCTCATCTCGGGGCGTATCATCGGCTTGCAGGAGGAAAATTACTGTACCAGCCCCCGAAGGGTGAGAGTGACTTCCTTAAGCACTTTAATAAACTGGGAGAGCGTGATTGCCCAGACATCACCACTGTCAGTGTGTTAATTAGACACAGAGCTTTATCAGAGCCGGCCATTCCTGAACCAAGCAAGCTTTCTACCGTTCATGGTACTGTCACCCTGCACAGGAGACCTGTCTTCAAGATCTGTCATCATCTGAATTAGTTATATAATCCTGACCTGATTAAAAGAGTTAAACACATGGAACATAGGGTCAGGTGCAGATGGAGGGTTATAGATGCCTAACCTTAACCCAGTTCAGTAGCAGTGTTATTAAGCAATAAACTCAGGTGCGAATTTTGAAACTGTGGTTGGAACCTGTTAAACATTTTATATTTTGCAATGTTTTTCAACCCAAACAATCCCTCTGGGCCACTATTCATGTTGCCGTGTCTGTACAATATATATCGCATGTCAGAGTTACCCAGAATGCAGTGTCATTCTCAATGTCAAGCCTTACTCTTTGAAAATGTCTGCAGTTATAATGGATTTAAACAACACAATATACTGTAAGGCACATCTGTATAATGCTAAAAATACCAATAATTACCTTACAAATATATTTCATTGCAGGGGGTCCCAGATTTATCATTGGGCTGGAAGGATATTGCTATTTATTATGGTCAACACATTCTGTACATTCATGGATGGATAAAGAGCCTACAAAAGAAAATACACAAACCACTGAAGACCTGAGCTGCATGATCATTTCTTCAGTTCTATATCATAAAACGTAAACAGTGCTCAGAGCTACGTCATATTATGACTGATATCCCAGAATTCATTCTCCTCAAGCTCAGAAAAGAGAATGAAAGTATTTATTTTCCCCTGAAGGCAGTAGATATAATAAACACCGTCAGCAGCAGATTCTTTTTTTTTTTTTTCCTGTAAAAATTTAACTAGGCGGCTGAATAATTCATGAGCTCTGAGCGCGTGTCACCAACTCAGCATTTAGCTTCGGGACACCAAAGACTCTGAGAGGGATACTATTGTTCCCCTTTCGTCTCTTACATGTAAATCTGCTCTTGGCACATTTAAAATTCACATTTTCATAATATGAATTAAAAAATATATATATCATTGGTCCCCAAAGATGTGCTTTCATTCGTAATCCTCACGACAATGACACCACAACAAATGGCTGAGTTCTACACCGTGTATCTCCAGTCAACTTGAAACACAACCATATAAATATTTACAGGTGAAATTCAGCGTGCAGGCTGCAGACGTTCTTGGATTTGGAGAGACTTTCAGAATCGTAATCCAACCACAACAATCTGTGAGTAAATAACAAATGTGTCTATTTCAGAAACATAATGACGATTAAGTCAGTGATAACTGAAGTCGTACTCACATTCAAATTATTCAAATTCTGAGATGGGAAAGCTACATATTGCTTTTATTAGCAGAAAATCAAAATAATATTGCAATTAAAGCTATTTCTTGATGATTTTAATGGAAAAAAACAAAACTAGCGTGCAGCACACCTTCCATTGCCTACAAGACATTTTCTACATATGCAAACACAGATGAACATGTGTGTAATTGCTTGCCGAAATTAGACTCAGCTGATTGCACCCTCATCCCCTTAAGGGAACCAGTCTGAGAGTTGCAGAATGGATGAGACAAAGCACACAGAGATTTGACACAGTGAAGAAATGGCCTGGGAAATGATAGGGAAAACGAATTCCAGTGAAGTGCTGGGTGTAGGTAGAAGGGGTTGCATGAAGGGCATATCTTAATCTATTTCCAGACAATTTTGACCGCCTACTTGCCCCAGAGTGCAGTGGTTTCCACGCTATGGGTGCCAAAGGAAGACACAATGAGAGGTCATGAGTGAGAGATCTGATTGTGCAGGTTCAAAAATGAGAAGCAAAATCTTAATAAAATGGAGCTGAAGCACAGATGCAATTCCTGGCTTGAATAGTGCTTGGACATCCATCCCTAACACAGTATGATTTGTTAGAGATTTTTGTTAACCCCTCTTTGAATTATTACTTATCGTTTGGTTAGATCATAGTCACGTAAACAACGAAATGTATGGGAAGTCTCAAGGTTTCTTTTAGTTACGGAATAAAGAGTTGAGTGCTAACTGATGGGTCACTGTAGGTGCATACACTCAATTAGCCTTTCCTTAAATATGGTCCTGTCTCTCTAGGTGCAGCAGATGCGCCATCAGAATGAAAGTAATTTGATTAAGATTGAAGCGTCAGAAAGTGCTGCAGAGGAAAAGATATTTAAAAGCTGCAGAGAGTCTGTTCTCACTGACCTAAGTTGTCCAGTATTAAAGCTAACATGCCCGACCAGGAACCCTGCAGTCCATCTTGGACTTGCCAGGAATGGCATTGACATATACTGAAGGGCTTCTCTGGCAGACATGGACAGCAGAGCAGTGCCTCTCTCGTTTCTATGAAGCCTCAGTTAGGACCTGACCGGAGTTTGTCCAGTTGGATGTGAGAGCATGCTGCTCCAGACGTGATCTTTCATAGGGTAAGCTGTGAATTACAGACATGGGCCATGGTTCTTGTGCTCCTGGCTGCGTTTAAAGACCTCATGTCATTGTTGCAGGACCGAATCTTAGGCTAGGTGGGATCCCGAGTGAAATGTACTGAATGCATGAAACTAAGTGAAAAGAGGGAGGGGGAAAAAATGCAGACAGGCGTTAAAGGATTTCCTTTCTTTACTCCTTATCTTGGAGGAATGAAGTCAACCCTGTGCACTGAAGAGGATAAATGTGTCTGCACTCATCCAAGCAAGATATTCATTTCAGAAAATCCTGCTCCCCATTACAGTGTCTGAAAAGACAAAGGGTTTTATCATCACGGTGCAGGCCTCCAAATGTACTGAAGGAGATGGCGCTGTGATGAATTTCACTAATTAATGAAGTGTGATGATAGAATACCCACAAATATAATATCCTTCATGAGTACGGGACAGTCTGTTTTCAGGGAGGCTCTGATATCATTTAGAGGCCCCCATCTTTCTGCCACAAATATAGCTTAGATACTTTAAAACATGCGCAAAAGTGTCCAACAATCAAACGGTAATTAAAATGTAGGAAAAAGACAATGCTTGTCTTCATAGACCTTAAACAAACACTGAGCTCTGTGCTCCATAGGGCAATAACACTTTAAGGTCTAATCAATCATAAACATTAATTGAGCCATCTTTTATCCAAATTAAACTGTAAGAGCACAGAACAGAGGGGATGCTGAGGGCATCTGGGAGACAGTTAGGGATCCTCCATTTTCTGTAAGGATCGCAGCAGCATGGAGACCTCTCTGCTCTGCCATCAGCCTCGCCCTTCCCTTCGACATGCCGAGTGACACAGTCTGATTCGTGACTTGGCCCGCATGGAAGCCACCTTCCGTCGCCTTTTCGGATTTGAAAGCATCTCTGATGATCACTCCCACACTCAAGCAAGAGCGCTGATTGTGGGGTCTGTCTGAGGCATGATCTCAGCTCCGCAAGGTGATGACATTAGCAGGAGCGGCCAGTCACTGTGAGTTGGATAAACAGCGCTGAAGTGTAGTGTATCTCTGGCTGGAGGTGCAGAGCGCAAGGGTTGGTGATCCTCTGAACAAACATGTCCTCTCATGGCCACATGATACAATGTGATGTCTCCCTCGGCCATGTGGACGCAACATGCAGAGTCATGACCTGGATTCATAGCCCCCGGTGACGGCCTGTTCTGTATTGTTTATCATGAACTTGTATTGTTTTCACAGTTGATGACGGCTGCTGCCAACATCAAACTAACTCACACTGAAAGAGATCTCAAATTGTTTGCAAGAGGATTTAAAAGAAAAAAAAAAGTGAGACATCTGGGAAAAAAGAGGAACAGTACCCTTTCTCATGAAATTTCAAGTGGGTTTTTCCGAACAGATTGTTACAATTCAAATTAAATCAGAAAAAAGTCCAGGTTAGATAGCTGCATGCATTCCAGAAGTAGATTAATAAGGTAAAACCGATGTGTACCATTGGGGAAATGCTCCTTAAAAGAGTGTTCTTTCAGCATTCTGTTAATAATGGAGATACACGACATTCGATACTGAGATTTTGTCCGTATACTTTTAGGTAAAAGCCACCAGAGCTCCAAGAATTTGCTTAGAGTGCTTTAAATGAGGCCCATGTCAAATTAACTTTTAATAATTCAACCCAACAGAATGTTGATAGCCGATCTGAATCTGCCCTTATATGATGAGAACAATTTTAATATTTCTTGGACAGGCCCTCCTTATTGGATGAAGTGTCACTATTTGATCTTTGACACATGTTTTCTTCTTCTTCTTCTTTTTCTTTTTCTTTTTCTTCTTCTTCTTATATTATTATTATTTATTATTATTATTAATTTTTTGTTTTTATGGTACTGACCTGGAGTAGATAGCTCCTTGGCAGAGCTACTGGCTTGTTACTGTGGCAACTAAGAGTGGACAGCCTAATTTCTGCCTTGAGGAAAGAAAATGATCAGTGCTGGACTGACATGATCCTGAAACTGGAAAGGAAAATAAAAATAAAATGAGGCCAATTTGAGGAGCACAGGCTGAACATGAAGTGCATGTCCACTGAAGGAAGAGAGGGTGCTCTTCAACAGCGAGCTATTTTTAAACCATGACGTCTAATGTAAGCAGGGGGTATTTTTTCATTATTAGGAGACTCTGGGTTCTCAGACCAGAGTCAGCACCTCTGTTCCAGATTGCATAGATCAGGCAGAGAAGGAACAACGTGTGCTGGGCTCTGGCACGGCGAAGCATGCGGGCTGCCAGCTCACTTCATCCATCCATGCTGGCAGCCCCGTCTATTATTCACACTCTGCAGCGCACACATGGCTTCCAAACATATTACCAAAGCAGAGATTACTTTTTGAAGCCTGATGCTCCAGCAACTGCCACAGCACACCAAAACACACCCCTGGTGCATGCAGACATCAGCACTTCAGCACCACGGTCAGCTCTCCTCCAGTCTCACCAGGTTTTGTGCGATGGGTCTGTTATCCTACACAGGTCAAACCAATCCATCTCATTATCCACTTCTGACCATGCTGCTTAGAGGTGAGGAGTTCTTACTCCGCTTTGACCATCTCTTGTGTGTTTGCAGCCCCTCTTTCATTCTTCCATCTGCTTTTGCTGCAACTTTTCATGGATGCAGCACAAAGGCGCACATGCATGCAAAACAAAAACTATCCCTTACCATCTCCGCAACCTTATTTGACCACTAACATGGTCTTTGCACTGCTACATAATTTGCTGTCTACATTCCCTGGGTTCCCCTGTGTTCTCATTATCTGCCTTTTATAGGATGCAATTCTGCTGCTCAGCACCAAACAAATGCACTGAGGATGTAATAAATACAGGATATTTTGCTTTTGATCAAGAAAGGATAAGCTTTATGTGAAATAATATGAAGCGATTCATCACATACCTTACTTTTTCTCTGTTTTATAACTATTCAAAAAACTGGAAACCATGTCCGAACAAATGAAATGGATAGCAGGTGAAGGCCAATGGACACACAGTGTTATAGTGTGCCTTTTTTCTTTCAATTGTTGTTTCTTTTTTTAAAAAAACATTTACTTATTTAATTTAATATCCTACATGTATTTTCACTTCAAAGAAGAAGCATCCACATTTTTCAGCGGTGCTTATACCTCTGCTATCTGCCCTTTTTTAGTAAGAACTCTTGCAAACCATTAAAAACGCCGCTAGATGGGCTAAACACAAGTTGACCACTCAAAATAAAAACAAACAAACAAACAAAAAAAAAGCCAAGACAGCCGACTTTAGATTTTTTTTTTCTTTCTTTCTTTTAGATTATAAGCAAGGTGTTTGTTTCCCAATGCTCTCTGGGGTCTTCCATTGTTCAGGAACTGATCTCTGATGATGGATGATTATTGTTCGCTGGGGGAAAGCTGACATTTATCTTCTGCAGCGCCCTCTCATGTGCTCAGTTGCACTGTTGGATTGCTGCACGTCCACATTTGTGTTGTGCCAGTGTGATCTGAATGTGTTATTGTGGTTGTTTGCAGAAGGGGGTGTAAATGAGATCTGGAGGTTTAGCAGTGTCCATTAGGAGCAGCCAAAGAAGACAACCATTAAAATGAAATCATTGGGTTTCATGGTTTGAGATGGTAGGAGTCACATTAATTAAATAATAATAATAAAAACACATGTTAGCAGTAGGAAGAGTCCTCTCCTAGCCTTTTTTTGAAATGTGCAATAACCTTTTCCTAAGTAACAACAAATAAAAGCATCGAGCCCATTCTTTTGCAAAACAATATCCTGGTATATTAGTAACCACAAATAGGCCTGTGCAAACCACTAATAATGTTATTCAGACTTTCTTTTCAGAAATGACGTGCATGACTCAATAAGTATTTCCTATCAAGCTTTGTTTAATAATGCTGAGCAGCAATGTCTCTCGACAGTGCAGACATGCAGGCAGGGATATGTTTGAGCAGCATCACTGACGGATTATTTGAAAAGATGACTGACAACTGAAAGGCCAGATGTGCCCCTGCTTCTGGGTACTGCTCAACTATTTTGTTCCTCTCATTTCTCCATCGTTTATCACTTATTCATCCCTCCACACAAAATCCCAAGGAAATTGGTTGCAAAAACTGTTGTAAGAAAAGAAATCCTAAAATTATAACATTAGGTCTCCTGGGGGTTTGTGAAGCTATTCCCACTTGGGATAAATGCTGCGAGCTTTTGAAAAGGCATTTAAAAGTCAGATCTGTGAAGTTATTTAAAAGGAACAATAGGCTCAGTAGGAGAGTTCACATGAAAAGAGAGAAAGTAGGCCTTCTCTCACGCAAAACCTGGCTGAGCAATTGCTGGATGCTGTAACGTTGATCCATCCAGTGAGCGCAAGTGAGCTGATTGCCATATCAAGCTGCATAAAAGCAAGGTAAGAACAAAGAACAGCAATCAAAAAGAGCTGAGAGAGTCTGAATCTCCTCCCGACACGGCAATATGATATTTTGAAACCAGGGCAATGTCAAGTGCTTTCAAGTTGCCAGTTTTACATAGATGATACAAGAGGCCATTCATTTTAAAATAAAGTACTATTAGCTTCACGATAGCATTAAAAAAAACCATTCAAACAATAAAATTGTGTCATTCAGAGTGGGAAATAGAACATGAAGAGTGTGGAACCACACCAGGGCCTGTCAATTGTTCTGAAAATCCACATTCTTTGAGGAAAACAGACACATGCACAGGTTTAAATATCCAGAAATAGATATGACAAGCATTTTAGGATCATTTCCTGCCTGCTTTCTAGAGGCCCATCAATGGTGGGGGGTGAGCCAGGCTTAGTACTTTTACCCAGCAGGCCAAATTTCAGATGTCATTTTCAAAAGAAAATGATGGCCCTATTGATGTTTGTTGTGTTTCAACAACTGACATGGGAAGAAAAAAGTCAAAATAAATATACCAAAATTTGTCTGTCGCGAAAAGGCGATGAGAGCAGACGTCTCACTGGATGCTACAATTGTGAATCTCACTTCAAAGAGCCTGAACATCTATTCGTATACTAGGTTACCGACATGAAATATAAACCAATCCTCTCTCTGAAACAGGAAACACACAGCTGTCATTGAAAGTATGCCATGGGACCCTCAGTCAGGCTTTGGAAGTGGCTGTTCTGCACAGTATTCTGATTTTTATTGTAAAAGATCCCCCCTGCAACCTTGATGTTGACAGATTGGAGGCATGATTGAAAGACTGAGTGAGAGCAATCGATGATGAAGCACAGGACACGAAACACACAGCAGGAAGGCATATTAAAATAGGAGAGAAAGGCAGCCAGAT
Source organism: Arothron firmamentum (assembly GCA_016586285.1). NCBI lineage: Eukaryota > Metazoa > Chordata > Actinopteri > Tetraodontiformes > Tetraodontidae > Arothron > Arothron firmamentum. Next base: position 20,766 of record BJFM01001947.1, on the reverse strand, counting down.
GCTTACTCTTTCAAAAAAAAATAAGCTTCAGATTCTATTTTTCTCAAGGTTCGTCATGAATTGACTGAAAGTCAGGAGTGAATCTGCAGGAGATAAAAACCTGCCGGTCACCAAGAGGGCCGCAAAGAGTACCAGGAAAAAACAAAAAAACAAAACATATGTCGCTCATGCCGCTGTCCCATTAGTGGAGAGCAGGTTGGCACAATGTTCGACTAGAGAGATGGAGCACAAATCCATCCGTGTTCTCCAGACGGTGATAATCCCCACTGATCTCCTCTGCACCTCTGCCCCATCCTCCCAAACCTTCCAACAATAGGGGTGAAGGGAGGGAGGGTAGGTGCACACTGAGGCTAATGTCGAGATATCCAAACGGAGACGGAGGGCAGCAAGTCAGAGTTTAAGACAGATGGCATTAAAACACCACTGAGAACATGGACTAAATGGTAGCGTCCACTGTAATGGTGCAGAGACTTGCAGCGCTGCCATGATGCACATGATATTCTAGAGAGGATTATGCAGTAATCACAGGGGTTTGGCTGTCCTCACTAGGGAGTATCTAATCCCCCCCACACACACACACAAACACACACACACACACACACACAATCCAAACATCATTTGAGCCCCCTGCTGGCTGCTGAGGGATGTAACCACACCATCAATGCTGTCAGCATGAATTGAAACAAAGATCTTCCAGTGCTGAGGTGAAGTTCCAGGTTAAAAAGGCACTTGTTTAAAACCCCTCTGGCCACTCTACTCAGACGGTAGAACCGCTCAAGCACTGCCGTGCATCCACCTTTACCCAGATAAATGAACCAAAAGGTGTCTGACATCAAACTGTGCCTCAGAAGAGCCTTTTGTATGAAAAGGAAGTGCAAAAGTTTTTGTCATTGGACGTGGATCAAGGTAGCTGCTTGACATTTTTTCTTTATCACTGCTAAATAAAATCGTTTGTTTTCGCATTACCACAGCACAAATAACTACCAATTAAGGCTGGAAATTAGCACGGTCTTTTCCGCCAACTGTGGACTGTTAGTGGGCAACCCCGTCTGTTCCAGAGTTTTCATCCTTCTGTTTCGCCAGTTAAAGCTGTTTTATTTGCATTTGCTCGTTCTTTTTTCTAGCGTATTTGGTTTCTCTCTACAAACCACTGATGTTCAGTGACGCAACAGGGGACTGGCGGCTTCAGACCACAGAAGAAGACACTAGCTGGACCTACTCATGCAGTGCAGCATTAAGGATGGTTGAAATGGTTGGCAAAAAATGCACACTTTCAGCACTTAACTGCACATTTGGCTGGCTATTCATAAAAGGACGGCACCACACCACCCAAAGCCTCTGAATTAGCTGTCCGCAGACTCCGCCCGAGTGATGCATCTCTGTTAGCTGGTGTGTGTCCCCCGCACCTCCCATCCACTCCCTCCTCCCTCTTCAGTTTGCTGTCTGTCAGCTTCTGTCAGCTTCTTTCTCTTTTCACTCTGTTGTATTCTGGTACTTTTTGAAGTACACAACAATGCAGTGAGGACAAACAGAAGCAACAAAGATGAGACTAATTCTGGTCCGTGCAGACATGAAGCATTGATGTATTTTCCCTCCATCATTTTTTAATATTTTTCTCTGGGAAGAGTTTTTTGCAGGACAGGAAACTGTGTTGTGACTCCTTTTCTTGTTTTGCATTTGCTAATTATTTATTGAATCTCTGCCTATCAGGGTAGGATGACTCCTGATGAAATGTATTCTTGCTTTAAACTGCAGAAATTCATAGTGCAGAGAACCATCTGTTAAAGGGCAAAGCTGTTGAGGGAGCAGCAGTGTGTTCTTCCCAGATGTTATAATCCCAGCTGTAGCGCTGCTGTCGAGATATTTGACTGCTGGCCGAAGGGCTTTAAAGCTAAAATTCCCTCAGCTGTGGACGTGGTAATCACACCACGGTAATGGTGGCTTCATTCATTCCGACAGCATTTCTCTAGACTGATTTTACATTGAAAAAACATTTGAACAGGAAGTCAAAGATCTACGATTATGAGCCCTTTAATCGGTGATTTTTTTTTTTTTTTTTTTTACTTTTTTTTCCCAGCTGCTCTATTTTACCCCGACTCCCAAAATCTGTAAATGGTTGTGTTCATGACACCTGTCCTCTTTTATATTCATTCATTCATTCATTCATTCATTTTTACCTAGTGTTTCTTGTGCCCTTTTTTTCCTGCTCCGGTGATTAACTTTTCCTGCTGGAAATACACAAACTCATCTTCATTTTTGTGAGGCCCGATTCCCTGTGTTGTTTCTGACTTTAGAATTAGATCGGGAATGACAGAGGAAGAGCAAAGGAGGCATGACATAACAGCAGACAGTGCAAGAGGAACGCAAAACATTGTTTCTGGCAGCTTCTCCCAGCATCCCTGTCAGTCACTCTCATTATCATCCAATCACGAAAGGATGGCTGCTCCGTCCAGCGTAGTGGAACACGACCTGGCAGCCGCTGTGAAATGACAGGACATGCCAGCGCTCTCGAACTGAGCCAGGCCGATGCTTTCTGGCACTCCCTCTTCCTCCTACCTATGCAAGTGTTCTGCTCGACAATGTAATTTTAATGTCATTTTTAGTTCCCATTCTAAGACTTAATCAGCAGTGAGCCTCCCTCCTCCACTTCCAACTCTGGTGGGGTGTCATTTTCTGTGCCTTATGGCTCGCTCAGCGTCGGTTTGTGGCTGAGACACATTAAGCCAGAGCTAATCTTCTGACCCATTGTACAGCTTCTGACTTCTCTAGGACTTAATTACAGGGCTGCGCTTCCCACCCAAACAAGGGTGATTAAAGGTTGTTTTCAGTATTGTCCATTCAGCGGTCATTCTGACACCGCCTAACTTGCCGTGACGACTTGTGTTTTTCACACATTTACAGAGGTTTCACCTTATTTGACTGGATGAACCTGTGGGTTTATATACCGTACATGAATTGCACTTTCACAATAAAAGCACTAACAGATAGAAACAGGACAATTGGTCAAAACAGAAAAAAGGAAAACTGTAGTTCTGACTCCAGTGAAGTGTTACGTTCTAAACCAGACTAAGATTACTCATAAAATCTGAATTCATTAATACTGACTGTGGAACAAACCAGCTGCGCACAGAACTCCGTTTTGGAGTGATTAACTTACCCATGTGAGGTATGTGGTTTTATTTCTTTATTTATTTCTTTTTACACATGTGGTAATAAAAACATTACATTTAAGACTTGTACTTATAATTCAATATAAACGGCATCCAATATTTATTGCAGAATCCTGCAAATACTCATGCAGACAGATGAAGGCAGAGCTAGTAATAGTTTGATATGTGAGGAAAGTGGATATTATGCTTCTCCATGTTAGCGCAATAATATGAAGCATTAAAGCGAATCATTTAACCTCCAGCTGCTTTACTGTGGCTTCACAGTGGAACACAACACACACCAGCTCTGTCTGACTGTAGGAATTTAATATGGAACAGTGGCTTTAAACTCCTACTGAGCAACATTTATACTTTATTTATAGAATTTAATGATGGCACCACTTAAATCGTCCACAGATGGACGTCAAAAAAGACAGCTTTTTGTGTTTCACAGTGTTGGGTGGTGATTTAGGTTTGTTTTTTCTTTTTTTCTTTTTTTTTTTAATTCTCAAATCCAGGACAGGATTCATAAATGTGATCTCATAAAGAGGACACTTGGGATTAGCAGCTTTAGCCTAAAGTGAAGTGAATAAACATGCTGGAGACAGCGATGAGTCACTAAAGATAGTGCAACCACGTTTGT